>JAODUI010000023.1:124249-159940 GCA_027563995.1 Papilio gigon | reverse complement strand
TTACTGCCGCTTTATATTCGGTTGTGTCCGGTGGGCGCGGCCCCGCCCCCGACATTACGCCACGGTGTATTACAGCGAGCCTTTTGTCGGTGGCAGCGCCATGATGCGGCCTGAGGATAACAACATCTTACATTTTGTTGTTGCCTAATAATAAAAGTTAAGAAGCCAGTAGCCACAAAACCAAACAAATAACCAATTCTATCTTCAATCTTATGGTATAGAAGTGTTTACCTTGCCTGTCGTTGCAGGGGGGTGCGGACAGGGCCCACTCCTCGAGCAGCGCGGACCAGGGCCCCGGTGCTCCCGCCGCCAGCTCGCATGTCTCTTGTGTAGAGTTGTCCGCGCGCACGCTGGCCGCGCACACCAGGACCGCCCACAGGCCCGCCGCTATAAGTACTGCCATCTGCATGTCGTCGAAAGTTAAAAACATAAGTAGTTTTACTTGTTTTAAATGTTGCTACGTATAATTTAAAATGTAACGCTGTGCTCTCGCTTGGAGTACAAAAATCTCAGGCATTTGTTTACTAATATCCCGCGCCTTCTCACCGGAACCTGCTTGTGCTCCTACATATTCGATCCAGACCAAAACACAGTACGTTTTGTGTACACAAAATAATTGTAACATTGATCACAAAAAACAATAACGTAACAAGAGTATAGAAGTGAACGTAAAGCCTGCCTAGTCGCAGCCAATGAGCTAACATTACAGGCAGCGACACTGACACGTGACCATCGATTACTCAATAATCAAGCGACGCTCGCGGAATACTCTAGGCGACAACCTGGGACGTACCTCGGGTGAGTAATTGCGAATGCATTGCAGGCCCTTCAAGGATGTTTATGTCATCGAGACTGTTATGTTTGAGACGCGGGATGAGAAGCAAAGTCACGAAAAATGGGACGTTGAATGCACAAATTATTATACTTTTAGAGAAAGACTGAGTAACGTTTGCTGCCCGGCTTTGTTTACGACACGTCCATGCGTCAGCGGCCGTTGCCGGCGACCTGTGACGTGCGGCGAGGTGACGAGCGGCTTACGTAAGGAGAAAGCGCGCGGCACACTTGCTATATCCGTTTATTAATTGCAGAAGCTCGAGGATTTTCCTTCGAGATATTACTCACTACAATTAACTCAACAACAATATGCTCAAATAACGAAAGGACGTTAAAATGTCGACGAAAACTGCGTGAAGCGGTGCCTATGAAGAATATTTTACATCTGAATGAGGGCAACGATTGTATGCCTACATACCTTTTTAAAGTTGAATTGTTGGAAGTGTTTACATTTTCAATATTAGAATTGTTTATGATGGATAACCATATGACTGGTTTTTATGGGGGCCACATGTGTATAACATGAATTTTGAAACTTATTTAGTTGCAAAGCATTTTTGGCAGCAGCAGATTGACTTATTAATAATTAATTCATAAAGATTTTTTAAATCCAGGTCTCGCTTACAAGTATTTCGTCGGTCAAAATTATTATTATCAAAGTGCTTGCCGACTGGATGCCTGCACTAGGTAGCTGTAGAAGTATTTCATTGAACAAACAAAACAGATAAGTTACAGACCGCCCGAGTTATCTGACCCGGTGCGTGTAGGTGACACTAATTCACAATAGCTGACTAGTGCCCCTGTCAATGTCAAAAATAGATACGAAATTGCTGTCGTATTGTCATCCTATGTCATTTCTTAATATATTATGTTCCTACGACTGCAGGGTTTATAAATATTATCTGATCGAAATAACCGCCACAGC
Source organism: Papilio gigon (assembly GCA_027563995.1). Lineage (NCBI taxonomy): Eukaryota > Metazoa > Arthropoda > Insecta > Lepidoptera > Papilionidae > Papilio > Papilio gigon. The sequence continues at coordinate 158,181 of JAODUI010000023.1, read as the reverse complement.
AGCGCCTCCCTGGCCGGGTCGCGGCCTAAATATCCTTGTCTTATTAACTTGTCGGACTGTAAACATATCTAATGATGTGTCCGACTTGACAGCGGTCGGACGAAGCTTTAGATAACTTTCTGAATTGACAAGAAACAACTAGTTTGTCGCCAAAATGATGAAATATAAGGCTATCTATAGGAGATGTACACACGCCGTGATAAGCAACACGCCCGCGGAGTGCAGATCTCGACGATCAAAATGACATTGAATGAGTTCCGCCATTGCCGAATCTTCTCATCTTAGGCTTTGATATTGGAACCTTTACCTAATTATGACAAAATAAAAAAATAAAATCTGAGGAGGCGCATGTGAGCACAAACTAGCGATGGCACAACATTAGCTGCCCACCGAGGCAGTCGGCTGGAAAATAGCAAGGAGTGCGGATAACTTTTCATTCAGAATCTCGTGTTAATCTAGAAGTTATTTAATTGGTTTTAGTTCGCCAGCCAGTTCTGCTACGACTCAAAGCAAATATTGTGTTCAGACCGGTCGCCGCTCGCGTCGTCAGACGACATCGTTTTTTAAGGGAATTTAAGGGATTACAACCAACAATAACTAAATAATTGGATTCGATTGTCTTACAATGACACGAAAATGTTTCGTTTTATTCATTATTTAAATATTGAGATTTTGTTAGATTCGGGTGTTAGTATCTCTCGAGATTACAAGAAAAGCGAGAAGTGCGGACGGGCCGATAAGGGATTGTAATCAGATAAAATGTACACGAGAAATAAAGTAATAAAACTTGTAGTGGATTTTGTGTGTCACGGTAGAATTGTTTATTCACTATATCTGTTGACACTTTGTTCCGATACTGATCTAAATATACGAATTTGTTTTTCATGACGATACGATAAAGACAGATCGTTTCTAGAACAATTGATAAGAATGCAAAAACATTTGGAGCTGCCACGTCGGTCTACACTTCCTGGTTCTCGTCAATACCTTGCCTTCTGGGTAGCAGACAATAGCGTGACGTACCTGGCCCAGTGGCCTTCCCCCAGGACGACTGAGGAAACAGGTTATCCGAACGTACGTACTAACCGAGTTCGTGCGCTAACATAAAAAAATATGCAGAATTTAATGACATGCATCAATACATCCAAATTTACAATTTTCGAAATTCCGCGTCTTGTCTCTTAACATAGACATTAAGTGCTTATATACTTCACACAATAAAATAAAATGGTATAATCACAAAAAAACTATTTTACTCTTGAAATGTATCAAAGGTTTGAATACTGCGCAAGGCTCGGGTAATACATAAATACATTAAGAAAGTCACAAACACTCACTGCTAATAAATTCCGAGAGACTAAGAGCGCGCGAACTTCTTCGTGAAGCACTCCGCGAGAACACGCAGCACCGTCTCACACGGCGACTGGCGATCGACTGATTACAGCCGAGCCGAAAGTCAGTGTTCAGTCCACAGAGTACTTTGTAATCGTATGGTTCAGTCGTGGCTGACAGTCGCATTACTACGACGGGATTTACTTTATCTAAACTGTTGAAGTGCTCGTCATTTAGCACGGTTTGATTACCCAGCTATGGAGACTTTAATTTGCAATTTTTAGTAAATTTAACTTTAACCAACCAAGACAATGTCCATTGTTCTGTGTGCTGCATGGTTCTAAGGCATAACAGTTATTTAAGATTTTTCACTTACTGAATTTAACATCATGTCTAAGTTACAGTTTGGCAGATGTGTGCTCAGTTTATCCTTGTCTATCGGGTCCACTTCTGGTCTTCTGGGCTTGCGGTGAGGATGACGATTTCCTACATAGCCTTGTAATAAGCACGCTGGTCGTCCGGGCGCCTGGTGCGGGGAGCGGCGAGCGTCGTGAGAGTTCGTTGCGTAAGAACAACTTTCGTGCAAGGTCGGCTTTGAGGAGAGAGCGTTTCCCCGGACTTTTGCATGTAAACATCATATTGCCCTCGCTCACTCGGCTAACGAGACAGCGCCGGTGCTTTTGTTTATAATAATGGTAAAGATTTTAGTGATTTTGTAACGAGTGTTGATTGAACAAGCGAAAATCGCTTTTCCAACCTTTTTTCGAAGATTACTCTTGATTAGTAGATGAGTAATAGTTCATGCAAACTTGTTGATTTTAATGATAACTGAATGAATTTGGCGTCTTTGTGAATAGCATATAGGGCTGCACTGGAACATTAAAGCAATGTTGTCATCCTTTTTACATTCAATCATAGATTTCATATAAAACGTTTCCAAATGTGCCGGACAACGGTTTCGGGTCCCGCGGCATAACCTCCCTTAAATTCCGCGTAGCACGGGTGGGCGTAATATGTATGCAGTATGTACCAGGGTGACATAGTATGATGATTGTTGTATATTGGTGCTTTTACAATATTAATTATAGTATGTAATATGTAATCTCTCTTCAATACCAGAATATCGTGCAGATAATGAAGTGATGTGAATGTTACGTTCAGTTTTTTCGTTGCTTTGTGTACGTCTTTATGCAATTTATAATCACTTAGTGATGTTTGAGGCGCTTTAGTACTACTTCCTTAAATCGTTGGAACTATAAAACAGAAAGATAAATTTAAATTATTTTTTAAAAGCGCCTGAGAGAACCATGTAGCAAAATTGTAACCTGACTGCTATTTTACCACTTTCAGGTTACGGTAGGTGTAAACAGTTCATTAAAACGGCTACCGGATTAGAACAAAATTTGTGACACAGATTACTGTCAGGATAAGCCCGTAGGCTACTTACTATGTATTTTTAGTCAGCAGCCAGTAGTCGCCATTAAATGAGGTTGGAAATTAAATAATACAACACATTCAAGTAACGAAATGTATAACAAATTAAATAATACCCCCAGCAAGGTGTGCAGAAGGAACACCAACGTCGCGGACGGTCACGTATTTAGACATGTTCATCTCTAGTCTTAATTTAAACATACATTTTTTAACCAAAACTATGAAGATTACTATTTTGAAGACCGAGATATATAAAACTAGATATCGGAACAATCTTTGGCTCGGCGTTTAAATACTAATCCGGTAAACACTTCTCCAATGTTAACATTTTACAATTTGTAGATTTGAAAAGTGAATAGTGAACTGAGAAAAAAGGTTTGTGAATATTGCAAATTACGCTATGTGTTTCCATCGCCGCGTCGCCCTCCCGCGACACAATACTATCGAGTACATAAGTACTTAAATAAAATACAAACTGTATATAACAATTCTTGTACGAACAGTGAACAGCCTGCGACTAATACATTTGGTAAAAGTTTCGTATAATATTTGGTTACGTTTATATAGTATTTACATTAGAAATTCAAAATAATTTTATGTATGCAATTTATATCTACGTATAATGTGGTTTTTTATGTTTGTTAACGATAGGAGATTTAAAAATCAGTAAAGTTGGCAAGAGTTCCACTTAAAATATTGTCCATTCTGTTTGTACATATAATTACACTAGCACGTCTGCAAATACAATCGTTTCTTAAAGTAATGAAGCGAGGCTCCCCTGCCGCGGCCTGCGCTCAGTGCGCTCAGTGCGCTCAGTGCGCTCAGTGCGCCCAGTGCGCCCAGCACGGCGGCCGGCGGCCGGCGGCTCGCGGCTCAGAAGTACACGGTGAGGTTCATGTGCTCCGTGACGGCGCAGTTGGTCGACTCGTTTACTTCCTTCTCCGGCTCTCCCTGCACGGGTAATTACTTTCTTTTCAACGCACACTTTAACACATTCGCTGCGACACCAATTTTTGCGTATTTCCATCCCTGCGGTATGAGGTGTTATCGACGCGGTCCACTAGACCCGGCCTCCCTCAGAGCACCTCAGAGAAGCACACGTTTTCCTTTGATTTAGGCCTCGTTTCGCAGCGAATGTGTTAATAAAAAAATCAGTTTTCTTAATTTCACAGGCATAGAACTCCTGCGAGGCTGATACCTGCGCGTCGTCCCAACTCAGCTTCTTGACGCGCGCGGGTATGACAGAGCTGGGCCAGGCCACGCCGGAGCGGCCCGTGCCGCGCGCGTCGAGGTGGTCGCTCATAAGAGCCGCGCCACCGGCTCCCGGCGGCGGCGGCGCCGGCGCCACCTTGCTCTTGGCGGGGAATCGGTGCGACACTCTGCTGTTCGCTGTTGCACCTGGAGCGTTGTGAAAAATATTCATTTACAAAAATTAAGTCACGCAAAGTAACAAACTAAAAGAAAAATCGTACTGGGCGGATCGAGGCGCTCGAGACTGGCCGTAGAGCCGGCGAGGATGGTACTGGCGCCCGCCGACACGCTCAGCAGCGAGCCCGAGCCCACGGCGCCCGTCGCGCCCGCCGCACACCCGCCACCGCCCACCAGCAAGGTGGCGCCGTTGCCCGCGCTCGGCGACTTCTCGGGCGGGGGGGCCACCACAGACTCGTTAGCTTTTTCACTTCGACGCCTTCTGCTGTAACAATTAAATTAATATTATTAAATATGAAAAACCTGCTTCAACTGCAACACTGCTTAAGCATATACTCACGCGAGGCAGATGTAAGCGAGTAGTGCCAGCACCAGCAGCAGCAGCAGGGCCAGCGCCGTCGCGAAGCCGCCCAGCACGCCCGCCGCACCGCCCGCCGTGCCGCCCGCTGCGCCGCCCGCCGCGCCGCCCGCCACGCGCACCGACACCGGCACCGATGTCTGCATGCACACGCACATTTCAAGTTTCAAATTGAGCCGTCTATCGTATAACCCTAGCCCCTGGCAGCGTGCTGACCTGGCGGGGCGGGCTGCCGGAGTCTACGGCGGTGGCCACCACGTGCAGTACGGACGAGTTCAGCGCCGACAGCGCAGACCGACGCAGGAACAACTCGCCGCCCTCCGTCACGTATAATATCCTGAAGCGAAGGAGCGGCGATCAAGTATTCCATAGAAAGGTAGTAAAGACCCATTTCGATATAAGTCATAGGACCTCATTTGATCCGGTAACTACGCTCAAAATTATGTAATGTGAAAAGAAAGGATTAGGTTAAACTGACTCAGCGTCAGGCCCGCGCAGGGTGACCGCCACTGTGTCCGCGCCGTCGCCGTCGTGCACGTCCAGCCTGCCCACCCGCACATCGCCCGTCGCACCTGCCGCGCCCCCCGCTCCTCCTGCCACCTCGGTCCCTTCCGCGCGCCCCACTTCACTTCAGACGCCGCTGCTTCTGTAAATAGAACACGGGACAATGTTCAACAGTCTGATAGCAACAGAATACTGTGGCAAAGGACCAATCCGCTCGGCTTCAGTGTTGAACCAGACCCAGCTTTCTCATTTCATGTGGCGGTGCTTTCACCTCTGCATGCAGACACCACACACGTCGCTGCCGTGCACGCGTGCTGTGGCGCAGTATACGTACGCGAGGTCGGGGTAGCTGGGCGCGCGCGCCGCGACCACGTCGACACGGAACTCGTAATGCGGGAAGCGGAAGCGCGGCTCCCACTCGTTCACGTCTATCACGCTGATGTTCACTGACGCCGTGTCGTTCTGGTGGCCATTGATTATACATTGTTACAAAAAACTCTTTTTTTTTGTAAATGTAACTTTTGTAAATCTCATAGCCTGCGCTGGAGAGCTACAAAGAACTTATCCAGATTGAACTCTAAATCTACTTGGAGCACATCGTCACCGGCCGCCGGCGGTGGTCGCCGGTCTTGGTCAGGTGTTAGTTCAGATTTTATAAAAAAAATGAAATTAATGTTTTCGCCAACAAATTGACACACGGTTCGCCGACGTTTTTAAAAAATGCTTTGTTTGAAAAAAAATTGATAAAGATTGGAGAGGATACTTGCGGAGAGTCCGTCGGTGACCATGACCTGGTAGTGGTATCGGTGCGCGGCCTCGTAGTCCAGCGCGCGCCGCAGCAGCACCTCGCCGGCGCTGTTGATCGCGAACTTGTCCAGGAAGCTCTTGTCGGACACGTAGAACTGCAGTGGACTCTGTAATTTGCAAGAAACATCGCGTTTTTATAGGAACATTATATATGCCGAGGAGTAGGAGATTTGTTCGTTTCTGCCAAAATCCTCTATAGGCCGAAAACTTGACGCGATAGACAAATGTCATAAAAATGACGTAACCAATGTGATTTGAAATGACAGTCGTATTTTACTGTCATGGCCAAGTGGGTGATGGTGTCGAGAGCGCGAGTAGTGAGCATTGGGCACCTGTGTGGGCGCGGTGTGCAGCGCGAGCAGGACCAGGCCGGGAACGGAGTCCTCGCGCACGCGCGCCGAGTACTCGCGCCGCAGGAAGCGGACGCGCCGCGCCGCACCTCGCGCGACTCGCGACACCTCCAGCGCCGCCAGTGCGTACCGGTCTGGGTTGTCCACCTGTGTCGCCTGCTCATCCACACTATCTGATATTCTCTTGGTACGATATACTAAGCAAAATCGGCACCATAAGATATAGGAGCACTACCTTGATGACAACAGTGATGGGCAGGTTGGCGTCGAGCAGCAGGCCGGTGGCGGCGATACGTCCAGTGTCGCGGTCCACGGTGAGCAGCGCGCCGCCCGCTGCAGCGTCCCCAGCGCCCGCCGCGCCCCCCAGCGAGTACTGCAGCGGCGCCCGAATGCCCGCATCTTGGTCCTCCGCAGAGATCGGACCCGGCAGTGTCTCCAGAGCCATGCCCTGTTCGATATATAACAAACATTTTAAACCGATTCTTGCCATTTTTTAAATCATCGACAAGAAATAATGTGAATTAGTCCAACATGTGGCCAACAACAAAGTCTTACCTCCTTCATATCATCAGACAGGACCGCGGTGTACTGGTCGTGCGTGAACTTGGGGTTCTGGTCGTCTGCATCAAGTACCTGTGTAATAATAAACCGTGAGTATATTACACGGTAAATTAATTTCTTCCGTGTTTTGAAAGAGTAGACCGGTTGGAAAGTCTAGAGAGCAGACGTCACCTGCACATAGAGCTCGGTGTCGTTGTGCCTCGGCGGGGCGCCCTGGTCCTGCGCGCGCAGCCGCACTGTGAAGTTACGGACGCTTTCGTAGTCCAGCGGCTTCTTTACCACCAGCATGCTGTCCAGCTCGTTCGCGAACCCGATGTATTCCTATTGTAGGTATACAAATTAAATCAAACAAACCGGTAGAATTTTGGGTCACATTTCTTACTACTTCCATTAGGACTGCTCACTTAACTCATTTTTCTTCTTTCGGTTCGTTTTGATATTATCCACTTGGTTGTTGGCTGTTATGGGAATTTGAAAGAATGTGCTCACGCTATATGGGCCGGGCAGCACAGAGTAATGCACGGTTGCGTGCGGGCCGGGTTGGTCGGCGTCGAACGCGGGCGCGGGAAGCACGCGCGCGCCTACCGCCACCAGCTCGGAAATGCGCGCGCGATACGGCGCCCCGCGCCACTCCGGCGCGTTATCGTTCACATCCCACACGCGCACCGACACAGGAATCAGGAAGCTCTGCAAATTCATTACGAACTGTTCACATGACAGCTATAGGATCTTAATTTCAAGAGCAATCATTATGAAGACTGGCTCGCAAGTTGGTTCTTGAACATTACATCCGGTGGACTGGTGGGGCTCTTCACTACTAGTCAAAAGCAAAAGAATAAGTGTGAGAGTCTGACCGGGTCAGAAGTGTGGCGTCGCTCGCACCGCACGTTGACGTAGAGGCTGCTGGGGCCGGCGCGCTCCTCGCGGTCCAGGGCGCGCGCCAGCGTCAGGTTCTTAGTGCCGGACGCGATGGCCAAACCCGCACCACGCTCCGATACCGACAGCGTGATGTCGCCCTCAAAGCTCGGATCCCCGTTCACGCTCAGGCTACCTGCATCGCATTGTTGCATCACGGTAACGTGGTAAAAGGAAAGTAGTTTAAAGGTCTGTGGTGCCGGTAACTGACCGATGACGCTGCCGACGGGCGTGTCCTCGCTGATAAAGAAGCTCTCCACCGCGCCGCCGTTCATCAAGTAGCACCGGCTGTCCTGGATCGCTACAAACGAACAGATACTACATCCTTGTCTATTCTAACATGAATTTGATTCGAGTGCACTAACTCTGCACTGATCCAGCTCATTGTCTCTGGCGCCGCGCAACACGGTTACACGTGAAAATATCAACATTATAATGAATCGAGTCAACAAATATTTGGGGCAGAGACATGTGCGTACCTACAAGATATAGGCCCGCTTTGTTCCACCGCGCTAAATGAAACCGGACTCCATTAAGATGTGAACACGGTCAGAGTTCCAGTGTAAAGTTACCAATATATGTATTCGTTAATTTTTTTTCGTAGATTTTGGCAACGGGAAGAATGGACAATATTCCACTTAACAGTATGACACGTTGAATTTCGATGAAAGTTAGTACATATTTTTACCATAAGTCGGTGGGCGTAAGTTAAGCAAGTGCGGTTCATAAGGTGGCAGGCGCTTAGCGCGACCCAGCTTTTATATTGCTAAGAGGATTGCAAGTACAAGATAACACGCGCGTTGGCGCAAACTACTGTGTATGTAATGGATATTATTAATGACTCATGAAATGACATTATTAAACTGTACAAAGCACATTGCCCTACCGAGGAAACTGTTAGCCGGGTACAGGATTATTATGTTGTAGTGTTTCAACACTGCAGCCCGCCATAAAGAACTACCAAATCACTAAGTACTTTTAGAAAGGCCCTACAAACCAATAAGCGCGGTACAGCTTTGCTATTTTTGATATTTTACCGCTTCCGACGTTAACAATGTCTCTACTTTACAGTGCAATCAATTCCCGGCAGGAGCGGGGCACGTCGGCTCTTTTAACATACAAGGGGAGGGGCGTTGAAACGAAACTTATTATTAAGCTTTGCTTTTTATTTTTGTAACTGTGCGAAGTGAGAACGAATTATATTGGGAATATGAACAACTGTGACAATATTTGATCGTCCTCTAAATAATGGCATGTTTATGCCTGTTAAATCAAAAGGACTAAACATATATAACCCTAAACAAATATGGTTCGAGGTCGATTATTGAATTCGGCCGTAAGTGACAGCTACAATTAAAATGTGTGATGTTTACAGTAGTTGTCTGTCGCAATCAGAGCACGCCGGCCGCCGCCGCCGCCCGCTGCCCGCTGCCGGCTGCCGGCGGTGTATCGGTAGACAATAGAACAAAGCAACAATTACCATACAGCACAACTCCTGACAGCAGTCGTCTTCCTTTGTGCAATTATTTTGGCGTTTGCAAAATTGTTTTCACTAAGGCATCCTTAATAAAAGTGCTTATGTTATAAAAACTTCTGCAAACAAGCTGCAAAGGTTAGGCGAACTGAGACTACAAAGTAGTTTTGTAGCGCAATAAGAGACATCAACGAGATCAACATAACTGTCGATATTGTGAAGTAATGTATGTTAATGTGCCGCCGCCGCCACTAGTAGCGCTGGCACCGTTGCCCGCCGCGTGCTCTATTGAAACGTAACCTCATCGCGCGGCTGTCGCTGTGTCCGTCCGTTTACCGGCACGAACAACATTAATGACCGGCGTAATCGGTAATTGTGCAAAGACCGCACGAGTGTCCGCTGGCCGGGCTGTGGCGCATGATATTGTCAATTGACAAGACAGGCTTTATCTAATTAGAAACAACCTTAATTGGATATATTTTACTATTGATTTAGTTTCGAAGACATAAGTATCTTCTACCATTCATTGTTATACGATGAATTATGAGTCCGAAGGTGCAGGCTACTTGGAAAAATGTAGGTAAGTGTCGGACATGCGACCGACAACTGCTTTTTACGTTAGGAAAGTGAAGACAAACAAAAATAATGCGAGAACTATAGTTAATAAGCGTTTGTTGCAGCTAACTGAGTTTTAAGTTGGTACAATGGCGGCGAATGAGCGTAGGAAATGAACGATTTGACCGTAATTATGGCTATCAGGCGACACGGCGACACGGGACGGGACGCTGCCGCGCGCCCTGCGGCCGGGTGAAAGTGACGCGGTGAACATTCGCATGCTCATTGCCGTCCAGCGACGGATTCGCTATTGTGATATTGGAGAATTCTACGCAGCCTCACAATTGGACCCCCGCAGACTAAAGACTTTTAATCGGACGAGTGAACACACAGGAACGTTAAAGAACCTACGTTACCCGATTTGGTACAACGTAATGTTAGACTTACAGCCCAACCAGATCTAACTAACATCGGCTGATATAAAGTCTGTACCGTGCGGGGGTCGCGGGGGTGAACTCACCACGCGAGCGCATGGAGAGCGCGAAGGCGAGCGCGGGCCACGGCGCGCCGCCGCTCGGCCCGCCCTCTGCCGGCACCACCACAGTTTTACACACGTCATTTGTCTAATATAACAACACAGTTCATTATGAGACACGATTACACCAGGATAAGTTTCGTAACAAAGTACATTACGTACAATTCCTTAGTAGAGATGGCGGCCGGCACGCAGCTCTAACAAGAATGATTCATTTCCACTGCAATGTTGCAAATACAATACACTTGTGATTGACCTGCTAGGATTATCGAAGAGGCGAGAATGCGCGCGTGTAGTGTTGTCAGTTGTGAGGGGTTCACGAGTTCACTACAAAGTTGCCTCTAGAGCTTTCTTCGGAACGCTTCGTGCACTTTGATTATTTGAGCATACAAGTCTATGAGACGGAATATAAGTAGTACAAGTACATGATAAACGCTAATATTTCCAGTTCACACGTACATTGTATACAATTGGTGTGATCAGAGATTGACAGTTTGTGTAAATAACACTTTTCTTTCCATCTCATTCGGTTTGCTCATTCTGTTTACTCAATCGCCCTTTTGTTCCGGGTGGTCATCGTTGCATTAACATTGTTAGAAAGAAAACAAAAACGTAATCAATTGTTCACAGTTCATTGAACTTGGTGAGAAATAAACAAAGATAGGTTTTATTAAAACCTTTTTACGACCAATGTTTTTTAAGGGAAGAGAATATACCTGATAAATACATCAAATAGCCTGTGTACGTCACTCCCCTCCATGCAGTCCCGGGAGGTGCGTAGGGTAGTCCCGGTTGTGGGGGAGTAGGGCAGTGAAGTCACGGGCCGCGATAACAACCGCTTCCGGCGTGCTGAGTCCCACGTACGGGAGGACGCTTTCGTTTTCGCTGTGACGCTCGCTCGGCGCGCGGCCAGGTGAGGGTGAACGTCTCAAATGTAGGTGAGCGTTAGTAATGTTCTCTAGGACGATATCGATTTAAATTTCCGAACCGACAGTTCAACGGACGCTCGCAATTGCCGCGAGAGCAAAATAAGTATGTGGTTAATTAACTATGAAACTGTTTACTAAAGTTTCACTCGGTCGTCCTTCCGACGCGCCGCGAACATCGAAGGCAATGCCAGGCGGTTGTCTGTTGAGATTATATATCAAAAGCTAACAATCGTTGATTACATCATTAATTGAAGGCTGCCTCGCCCGCTATGGCTGCGCCTTTTTTTGCTTTAAGAATTAAAAAAGAACATTTTCGTACAAAAGAGGCGCGCAGTGCGGCGAGCTGCCACGGCTTCTCAATATGCAAGACAACATCAAGGAAAAATATATCACGAGTACGCTTTAATCATACACGCACTGAATGCGTTTAAAAAGTGGTCGCGCGGCAACTACGGCGCACTTTCGTACGACTGCGGGGACACGCGCTTGAACCGTAGTAGGGGCGATGCTACGAGATATCAAATTGTTTCAAGTTTGAAATATACTTCCAATGTACTATCGAAAGTAAAACCGAGCACTGCCACGACGCGTCACGCCGCCGCGTAATGGGACACAATTAGGGACACTTAGCACATTGCGGCGGGAATGTAATAGGAGACCAGCGCGAGCGGCTAATTGAATCAGGTAAAAGTGGTGCTTTCTCTGTAAGCTAAATTGTGCGTCAAATTGTTGGAAATCTGTTGGCGCGTTCACTTACTTTAAATGAAACTGGTCAAGAAAAATACATTTTTGTTGGTAATGTCGGAGTTAATTATACCGGCGCTGCTGATGTTTCTTGTTTATTATTTTATAGTCGATACATGCTAAAAATATTTCAAACTTCTTCCTCTAAACTCTTATTTAAATTATTAAAGCGCATCTTTGTTTATTTCTTAAAACAAAGTTCCTGTCCTCGAATACAGGCGCATTGCTTTTACATGTCAGCGGTGGGCTGTGACACCTGCTGCGGTGTGCCGGCCGGGGGCGCGAGGGGCGAGGGGCAGCCTGCGGCCCGTGTCCCGCGGCGCGTGCTTCCGGCACCGCCGCCCGCAGTGCGCTCCTCGCGACAAGGAATGCCACAAGTTAACTATTCTAAAATACTACTTAGTTACTTTGTGTGTTAACCTTGTCTGCCTTCATATTAAGTTGATCCCAAATGTTCATTATGATATCACATGACCATCTACCAATGACTCGATACGCGGGCGTCTGGGGAGAGCTACACAACACATGATATCATGTCACGGACACACACACACACACACACATAGAAATTGACGATTATCGTTTTTCAAAACAAAGTCGTAACTTAGTTCCCACAGTTCTGTCAGTTAATGAAAAATAGATTACCGTATCTAGTTAACTAAATCTTGGCTCTTCACCGTGACATCTCGGCAAAAGAGAGAAGAAAGTGTGAAACACTTCGCTGAGAACGGTCTGCCGCCACCGGGGCTTCGGAAACATTGATGACAGTCGGTGAAATAAGAAAGTAATGAGATTGAATGTGGATACCTGCATGATCGAACACAGAATGGATAGGTTGTGTTATGGGGAAGAAGGGAGTGAACACTGACGGCTGATAAACGGGTTTGGAAGAGTAGTACTTTCTGTGGCGAGGGTGCTGGACTGAAAGCAAAGATTTTATTCAAAAGTGTATCGAATGGAGGCTCTTGTGTAGACTTGCGAGATGTCTGCCGCCGCGCCAGCCGCCGCGCCAGCCGCACGCAGGCGATCTGCTCAACGGAGCGGACAGCGACGAGATACGGTTATTTTAACAATCGATCAACTGACGGTCACTTTACAATAACTGAAGAGTGTCCAGTAATATCAGTACTTAACATTTAGCTGCGTATTCATGAAAGTGAAATTCTTAATATTTTCAATTTTGTATTCAAAACATTTTTATTATATTACAAAGATCGATTAGGGTTATTTTTATTAAGTAATGTTATGTGAACGTATATGACAATGCATTGTTACACAAGAATATTGTATTGAACGCTATCACAACGAGGGCGAACAATGTTGTTATTGCAAGACGCCGTGGTGGCGCTGGCCGCTCTCACAGCTGCTTGGAGAACGAACGACTGCCTCGCCCCTCGCGCCGCACCCTCACCTACATTCATTTGTTTTGTTTAAATTAATTAATTCCGCTGCTGCTGTAAAGCAACACACATTGTAAACATCTTGTAATGAAAATAGTTCGCTAATGACGCTAACGCCGCTACTCCGACACTTATTTAAGTATTAATGGTGCCTGAGGCCGCGAGACTGCCGAGCGCCGAGGGCCGGCTTGCTAGGAACAATGGGTCGGCGGCCGCGGCGGCGATAGCATCGCCAGCTTCGCTACTGGACGAGGACGTGTGGCCTATTCAAAACTGTGCCTGCAACTTTTTTGTGTTGCATTAATTTAGGCATCGGCCTGAAACTCGAAGGCATCCAATAAACCCATAATAAAACATTGAAGAGACTTACATCGACCTCTCGCAATAAAGGGATTTTCTTATATTCACTTTTCAAACAGACAAGATATTTTGTTTGAGTCAAACTAGCGAGTTACGTTCGTTAGAGCTACGTTATATCCTAAGCCAAACAATGACGACGTTGCGGTCGCGAGCGCGAGCGCACAGCTCGAGTGTCGGAGTTACACCACCGGGGAAGGAAGTGGTCGTTAATCGGTGACAATCAATGCAGACTCGGCCTCGGCCGATAGCGGCTTTAGAAAGATAATTAAAAATGTTGCCAACGAACGAAAATGTTGAATGCCGTCACGCGAATCGAACCTCACACCGTATTCAACAATTGCCTAATTCATAACAACGAACATTTCACAACACTCGTGCACCGAGTTAGTTCATACAAAGTCCAGTGCAGTTCAAAAATGTTTATTAGCAGAAGTTGTGATACGAATGGCATTCAACAAATCTACCTTCATTAACATACAACATACATAGGTAAAGTGAATTTATCACAAGAGAGATGTGTGTATTTTCGTCTCCCCAAGGTTTAAACGTGGACAGTCAAAACCTTCTTAAGTTCAGAAATCTTCTGTCATCGCAGTGTATCTGCTGACAGAGAGAATAAAAACGAAAAGCATATGAAACTGCTATGTTGCAATAAACCTTGTTTTTCTCGAGATTGGCAACGACCAAAAACGGTTCGATGACACTGGACAAAAACTAACTTGCAATTTGTCCGTCCGTCTCAATCCTTTGTAACAGAATTGTTATAAGTTTTAATATAATATCAAAACCTGCACGTTATTCTTAACAACGTTCGAAAGATGTACATTCCCGTCATCTACATCGAGTAATATTTACATTGCAATCACAATGGGCCGAGTTTTACTTAAATGGTAATAGAGCTAACAAATACATGATCTCGATAATATCTAAAACAATAATTTTAAGAAAACCTCTATTATGTTTCTGCACATTCGCACTAACACGCGACGTGTCACATGCGACCCATAGGGCTGCGACCCATAGGGCTGCGGCCCATAGGGCTGCGACCCATAGGGCTGCGACCCATAGGGCTGCGGCCCATAGGGCTGCGACCCATAGGGCTGCGGCCCATAGGGCTGCGACCCAACGGAATATTCGACTTCTTCATATGGTTTGTATATCATCAACCGGCATTGTCAAGTAAAATTGAAACCTTCACCAAAGGTCACCCTGTTAAGCTATTATTAGTGAAATTGAAACCAACTGTTAAGGTATTGCGAGGCGTGAGGTCCGCGGAGGAGCATCCCTGGTCCTGCAGCGAGGCTGTCACGTGAGCGCGCCAACCTTACACGTAATGGCCCTACGAGTATAGCCTTTGTCCACAGTACGATGACCTCACGCTATGTTACGTTTAAAATTATAATTTCAATCAAAATGGTGGGCCAAGAACACTAATAGCTTGAGCACTATTATTATGGTAATACGCGCTTAGGTCTGAAGTGAGGCAAGGCGATGGTGGCGGGGATGAGCTGGACACGCCGCCATGAGTCTCCGTGTCTCGCGCGAAGCAGATTGGATTTGCAGTGATTCCTATCGCCACGCTTTAGCAACCTTTAGTAGGTCTCCGTTTTTAAGGCGACACGAATTATAATTATTGTATTTTAAAGGAGTGCGCGGAATGAGGCAAAAAATGAATGTTAAAGTGATAGCGGAACCCAATTACACGATACGGTTAACTTCGACCGCTGCAGCCGCTCCGGCGACGCCGATTGGCAAATTATGAATTCAATTATAGACAGATTAATGATCGTTGTCCATTGCACGCGAACCGCATCGCGCCGGGCCCGCTCGTGACGGAACCGTCGATGGATCTAGCCCGTTACTTGAATGATTATGTCCGACCTTTCATGGTGCCCGAGTCACCGGGTTTCACACGGGAAAATGTTATCAATTTTGGTCGCGCAAGGCACGTAAGGGACCACTCTCAGATGTGGAGCAACTGGCGCCTAGCGTAAACAATATACTTCTAGTTTGACGTGTGTCTTTCTGTATCAGGTCGCTACAGCTCGTCTACCCAGCGACACCTGGGTAGACGAGGTACGGAAAGACCTGACTGGGTCGCTATGGCGCGGGATTTAGTTGGTTGGAGGCTTTTGTTGTCGGAGGTCGCAGCGCCACTCTACTTAGTTAGTTAGTTTTAGTGTCTTTCTATAACATACGACAAAAATAATGTAAATAAATTGACAAGCATCAGTATTAGAGAATGGAATGCAAAATATAGAGTGTACCTTGTGTCCGTGCAGAAGGCGCCAGGAGCGCCAGCGCGGCTAGCCATAGCGCTGGAGCCATGGCGCTAGGGCACCATGCCGCCCGCGCGCCGCCCGCTGCGTCCGTGGTGCTTTCTCGCCGCGCCGCCTGCACACTAAATACCAAGAACAACATAAAATTACCAAGTCAGCCTCAGTAGAATAGAATATCGCATTTTCAATAGAACGTTTTATCTGCTAGTCGCCGCGTATGTATACGGTAATCAGCTCCTACTCTGAATGTTCCTGGTAGACTGAATTGCCTTCTGGTATCTGTGCACACTACCTACTGCGTGTTCTTTGTAGTAAACCTTGTTTGAGCAACGGTAGTCTGCGAGCACTTAGCAGCACTTCAAGCTCGGTGGGCGCGCAGCGCGCGTGCCACGCCTTGTCTCTTCCCTCAGTATTTAGAAAGCGGAAAAATATATCAAAATCGCGTCGACCATCGCTCGCTAATTTCGCTTTCTTTTGTGATGCCATTTACATGTTAGTTAGAGTGTTAATTTACGCTGCGATCTACGACTGCACCGAGGCTCGCTCCGCTGCCGCGACGCGCGCTGGCGACGCTTGACTTCTAATGCGATGAGTCACATTTTTCTATACTGTTTTGATTCTTAACTGGTCAACTCTTCAGTGAATCAAATTGAATTGTAGAGGTGTTGTTGAATATGAATTGTCAATAGTCCTTATATCAACAGTGAAAGATGGCACTCCGATATGATCAATTCATCAGAAGATTGAACGCGGCTAATCATTCTGCCTCGTGTTCAAAATTATCTTCAAAAACTAAAAGTTCATTACATTGTGAACAATACAAAATCACCAGTTCAAAGATGCAACCTAACGCAATTGGCTCGGCGCGGCACCCACACCGCGTGCGTTACTTCTCCTCGTTGCACTGCTCGGTGCTCGGTGTGTAACAGTGGTTCCGAGCGAGTGGCGCCGCCGGTCACGCCGCCGGTCCCGCCGCCGCTCCCGCCGCCGCGCCTCCTCTCGCGTCTTACGAGATAAGCTTCCTTTGCTAAACATTATCGTTTTTTTCTATCATTCTTTTTATACAACAATATGATTATTTGAACGTTGAAAGAGATGAACTTATATTATATTAATAGGAAGTTGAAGGTACTAGGAAACACATAGTGCCCTTGACCTTGAAATAATAAGACAATTTCCATCGGAACGCTAAAGCTTGGCTTCCGTGACGTCAGCGAGTTGTTAAAGAGAGGGAGGCGCTGGGGTGTGTCGCGTCGGCCCCTGCCGCGCACCTGCCCCGCGTGCCCTGAGTCCCGGGGCAAACAGGTTGCACTTCCTACCACCGCATGCTCTCACAATTGAATTCTTGTCAGTAAATTATTATTTACCATTCGCTGTGATTAATATGTACGAGTATGTAATGTGTGTAATGTGCGCTAGAGATAAATATTTTGTTTACATCCACATGTACACGCTTCTGCTACAACGTTAAGACGGCACAGGCCTGTTCCCACCGTTGCCGACTCTTATAGTAAGTAACTGAGTCTGCAAACTTCCGTTGTAGAGCTGAAAGAAACTACAAGCCCCAACTCTACTTATGAGGTCATCATAGTAGCTGACAGCACACAGCGCAACAGTCGTGACCCTGCGCAGTGAGCAGTGAGCTCTGGCACTGAGCACTGAGCGCTGAGCAGTGAGCACATGCGACACGTCTGTGGCTACGCTCTACATGTACAAATGATTGCGTCTCGGGGCCGCTACGGCGTACCTATCATGCTACTTATCGACTATGACTTTCTGCCGTTATGGCTTTAACATCATCCATGGTTTGATCTAAAGTTGTCGCAATCGAGTTCTTTGGTCCATCTCATTTCAACCCTTTTTCAATGACTTGTTCCTCGCAAGGCGCGCTGCACACTTTCAGTTTCGGGTGCGCGGTGTGTAGCGAGCTTTAAACAAAAATGTCTTACAAACCGACCTTGAATAGAGTGCTTTAAATACTTCATTAAAATCTATTCCTTCGAGTAACCGCTTGATTGCGGATCGCAATAAGAAGTTTAGCTTCTTCACACCATTACGTTGAAAGGTGTTTCGGCGTCAAAAATTGGACAAATGATGGACACAAGCATGATTAACTTAGACTTTACTAGTCTAGAAAAGTCTTGCTTTCCTTTAAAGACGTCAAAATATGAAGTGTGAAGGTACTGTTGGCGTTATCTCTGATGTTTATCTTATTCCCGGGAACAACGACTTTTACATTTTGGACGTTATTTGTGCATGTTTCAAGAGCCAAGAGCACAAGTCACGCCGGTAACACAGTTTCTTCGCACACTGAAGTGTTATCGCTTTGCAAATTAATAAAATTCTCACAGTACGACACTGCTGTTGCTGCTGTCTTAAAATTCAGATTGTTTTACGAACACAAAGCGTGCAAGCCTTTGTTATAATATTTTATGGTTGACATTGTAAAAAAAAACAATTGTAAAAAATAAAAGTTATCGAAATATAGTATCGACTAGGACACCTTTATTACCAGGTCAAGCAGGCGTTCGAGTACGTTATATATAATTAGGTTAGGTACTTTATTTATATAAAGATATAACGAAACTTTTCAAAGTAATGACGAAGACGTTACGGTCAGCGAGTAGCCACTGCCACTAGCGGCGGGCCGCAGCCGTGCCAGAATGTGCAAAAAAATAATATGGTTTGTTATATTTCCACGAAAAAATTACATTTTTGTTTCTTTCACATGGCGATGTATAAAATAGTACTGGTGTTTACTGTAACCACTAGGTTTTATAACTGCCGTGTGTCAAAATATTCGAGTTTAAAAATGCACACTAAAACATTGTTCGCATTCGCAAAGTTAGATATTAATTTGTAAACCTCCTATTGCACCATGCTGCTTATATTGTCTTCAAAATATAAAACGTAACCTATCTTACTAAAATCTCCGTACACAGGGTAGACCGACATCGCTTTCCGCGTAACGTGTTTAAATTGTATTTTGAAGTGTTTACAACTTACCTATAGGAACAACATTGCATATAATCCACAATACATTGAAAAGTCACTTCAAAAGCATCACACACACAAGTACACACTTGCTGAACGGCTCAAATTAAAGTTACAAACAATTACGAGCGTATGCAGTCACGGTCGAATGTCCACACGACGCCGTGTGCTACCGTCGAAGGCCCGGCTATAACTGATGGTGACGGTGGGACCGCGACTGTCCGCTCCGTTGGGCGGCATCGGACGGTGACCGGGGGTGGACGCAGGTCACTTACCGTTGGAATAGGGGTGGATGGGGATGGATAAGTAATGGTTATACCGATGGAACATCAACATGAATTTAGTTACTAATTCTGTTTTAGGTAGTGATTATAGCACAAGTTCAGTTAGCGAAGGATTTGAATCCTAAGCATTGTATAAAGTGCCGATATTTATAGGGCTTCAGTTATGGAATAAATGTCCGGGTTTGAACCCGCCTTTCACTAATGTATTTTCTGATTTTCACGTAATACATTTACATTTATCTTAGTTAGCCAATGTACAACGTGCACATACTAACTGCAAATAAATTCAAAGATAATATGAGTTAGGGACTAAAGCCTAGGTCTTAATTAAGTAGGCAACAAGCTCAGTATATAATGCAGAAAACAAGACATTAAATGTAAAATATTTCGTAGACATTTTATACGTGAATTATGAAGCGCATGTATAGCTACTATTTAACGACACTACATCGCAATCTTTGTTTTAAGTTATTACAATAATAATACTGAGATCAAGAAAGGTACCTCATTTAAATATTACAGAAAAAAATATTACTATTTAGTTTTGTTTTAATAATGTTACGCGATATGTTTATTGCGAAATTTAAATGCTGAAATCCACCATACGTAAAATGCTCATTTCATGTTTTTTAATTTTTGTTTATCTGTATTGTCAATAGAGAAATAGAGAAACGTCAATTGTTTAATGTGTCATTTGTACGGTTGCATCTTTTTGTGTATTTTTCAGACGAAGAAAACTATTTAATTTTTAAGTTACTAATTACCATAATTATGAGTGTAAAACATTACATCGTGGTTTTCTTTTTGGATTTGTTAGTAAAATACTAGTAAACTTTGGTGATAAACATGGCCGAACTAAGTGCAATGAACTCTGGTACTGGAGCAAATGATGAAGAGAATTCAAAGAGGAGTGATTTTATAAAACAAGAAGTAGAAGTACCAGTTAAAAGAGAACCTAACGATTGTCTAGTTTGCGCGGACCGTAATGCGGATGGTTTCGAGATACACAATACGAAGACAGTGGTCTCCAACATAACTCTTTACGAATTCCTGTGCAAACTATCTCAAGCCACTTTAACTAGCTGTGAAAATTATTCCAAATATGTATGTAAGATTTGTTATGATCTTGTAAATGAGCTAGAACGCGCTGAAAAGGAATATAAAAAGTTAAAAGACACCTTTGAAGCTATTTTAAATAAAAATCCCTTGTTCGATTGTCGAACGTCGTCTTCCAACTTGTGTACAGTGAAAAACGAAGTGTTTGAGAGTGTGTACGATGACTTGTGTAAAACAGATAATGATTCTGAGGATGAGCCACTAGCACTGACCAAACACAAACGTCAGCGTAAAGTTGACAAGCGAAAAAAGAAATCTAGTGCTGAAGTTAAACGCAGAAAGAGGCACAAAATCAACAAGGACAGGTAATTGACATTGTCTTGTTTTTTCATGCTGCAAGTACTAACATCTTGTCAATATTTTGTATGACTCGAAGTCAATAGTATCCTGGACACTGTCCCACCCCTGTATTATGCCACTCCCTGTAATATCTTAAGTTGTGTTTTGTGCAAGGACTTGTGCAATGTTCCATGCTACTAAGATATGAATCCATTGAGGGGTGATCCTTGGCTATGTGTCAGTAGGTGTATCTCAATACTTGATTTACACACAAGATTTGGCAAGAGCCATTTTTGCACTTTTTTACAGTTGGGAGTGTAATATATGTGGGCTGGTGGGCCCAAGTGGCGGGGCAGATGCACTTCAGGGCCATGTGTTGGCCTCTCACGGCGGCACAGACGAGGCCGAGATGAAGGATGTCAAAAAAGAAGACTTACTCGATGAGTAATTAAAACATTTTACACTATTTATAATAGGGTATTAAAGAAAAAGAATAATTATTATTTTGAATCAAGAGCTTTATAATATTCATATGCACATTTTATGTCAAAATCCATAAATTATATAAAATTAGTGGAAAAAAAATTGCACAAGTAGATCACATTACATATAGAACAATAGCATCTTGATATTGGTAGTATGTCGGTGATTTAAACTATTAACTAATATTCTAAATTTAAAGATTTCAGAATTCTAATGATACTCTGGAGTCAATTTTGAAAATCAAAAAGAATGAGTTTTTAGACGATGATGATGATGATGATGATGATGACGACAGTGGCAACTATGAGCCAGACACATTGACCAATGGCAAGCACCGGAGAAACAAACTGCAATCAAGTACTGGCCCAAAGAAAAGAAAAAAACGCGAGGAGAAGGTGTTGCACCCATGTGATAGGTGTGATGCAAAGTATACATCCTTGTGTGAGTATTATGTTACATTTGTGTGCGTGCTGAAGTGTTACAGGTGCACTAGGCTGCTACATGTTTGTGTGTGTCACAGTGCGGCTGGAGCAGCACAAGCTGAAGCATGAGGACTCGAAGCCGCCCTACATCTGTGAGGTGTGCGGCGCGCACTACAAGCACAAGCGCGCCTGCGATATACACGTGGCACTACACAAAGGTACGGCACACAAGTATATCCTGAGCCTTGGGCCTACTCACATAATATCTCCACAAGCTGCTCTCTGTTTTGTGCACCATTTTTTATGTTTTTGTTATTTGAGTATAGCAAGACAGAACTTAAATGACGTTAGTATAGAGAAATCATTTTTGGCTCAAGTAAACTGTCGTGTTCTGCAAGATATCTGCTAAAGATGGTTTGTTTTATGATTTGCTCGTTGTCGCTTGTTACAGGTATTAGTGACTGGAAATGTGAAGAGTGCAATAAACTGTTCCCTTCGAAGGGCGCGTTGCAGAGGCACAACAACATACACACGGGCAAACTCAATTATCAGGTAGTGATGGGCGGCGGCGGCGCGAGCCCCGGCCGGGAGCAGCCATTATACGTGTGACGTGTGTTGTGTTGTGTGCAGTGCGACCTGTGCGGCAAGTCCTTCATCCACACGTCCTCGTTCAAGATGCACAAGCTGTCGCACTCGGGCGTGAAGTCGCACGCGTGCGACGTGTGCGGTCTGGCGCTGATGACGCGCTCGCACCTCAAGCGGCACAAGCGCATCCACAGCGGAGAGAAGCGTCACGAGTGCTCCGTCTGCGGCAAGCGCTTCTCGGAGCGCTACAACCTGGTCGCGCACAGCAAGTCGCACGAGGCCGCGGCCGGCTGCCCGCTGCCCACCGCGCCCCGCACGCGCATCTTCCGCTGCAACTTCTGCCACGAGCGCTTCGACAGGAAGTCGGTGTCTGCCTTCCCTTTGTCGCACGTCGCGCTCGGTGACAGCGTAACCTTAATCGGTGGTCGTGCGCAGGTACATGCTGGAGAGGCACTGTACGATGGCGCACGGGCGCGCGCTGGAGCGGCCGCCGCCCACGCCGCGCAACACCATGAGTAAGCTGCTGAAGGCGCAGGCCGCCGCGCGCCGCACGCACGGTGCGTCCGCCCCACCCTACACCCTGCGTCTACCCATTGAATCGCAATAAGTACTACTTGACATTGCCACATTGCCACCTTGCAGAGCCGGAGTCCAAAGAGGAGCAGAGCCCCGAGTCGCGCGGCTCGCCGCCCGTCGCACAGAAACTGCTGGCGCAGCTCAGTGAGTACGCTACACTATGCGCGCACGCGCATACGCACACGCACACGCACACGCACACGCAGTGTGTAACGGCGACGCTACATAGTTTGTAATGTGTGAGCAGCGTCGGCGGGCTCCGTGGCCGCCTCGGTGTCAGCCTGGGGCACGCAGTTCGCGCCGCGCGCCTTCCACTGACGCGCCCGCCTCCGCCCGCCTCGCCTACCCACGCCAGCGGCGCTCCGGCACACGCTCCAGAGGGTAGAGGATTATACAAGTCTGCAAATTTCTTCCAACATTTTACTTGTGTGCCGTGTCCACTTGATGCTGTTAGTATTTGGTGGCGCTATGTTCGCGCTCAAGTGGGAGCAGTTCGTGATACCCACGACGGGGCAACAGGGCGAGGAAGTGTGTTTCAGAAATATGTATTTATTTTAAACTTTATATAGAGCGAGCAAAGACTGCAGCGTGCAATTTTCTTTTACAATTTGATGATATTTTCTATTATAATCGTACGTCTTCTAATTACAGATATTCATTGGTTTGTAACTGTTCAATGGAAATATCAACAAGAGGCAGATAGGACATTGATTAGTTTGGGCAGCTGTATCGCTCTGTAGGCGCGGGCCGGGCGCGGCGAGCGCTGCCAGGGGCGCAGCCGGGGCAGCCGCAGGCGACGTCGAGCAAGTTTGCAATATTGTACATAGTTAGCGCGTAGGTTAGTCTGTATTGTAAAGAGCGGCACAGAATCATATTTTTGTAGGTGTGCGGCGCACGCGCGCCCCGCACGGTATTGCAATATAAATGCTACCTTATTATAAACTCTATGTACATTGTTAAGAAATATACGAATAGTGGAATATGTGAAAAACTTGTTTCATTTATTGTATAATATCGGTGCGCGCAGATCGCTCTTCGTTCTGGTAAATTATTCCAATAGTAAAAATAAATGTTAATCTCTGTGGATCGTGGTTTGTTTGTAATCAAGTTGTATTTGTGCCTCAAAACCTCTTGAACAACCGGTTCCTTTGTATTATTAAAAAGAATAAAGGAATCGACCCTGCGCTCCTCCGCAAGCCTCGCACCGCGGCTATAAATACGTGTGTTGCAAATATAAAAGTGCATTATGCGATATTTTTGTTGCGGCGCGGCGAGATACGCGCGGTCAGGGTAAGGGCGAACGCACTGACGTGATAAAAGTAATGTAGACGGTCGCCGGCCGCCGGCGCGCGCGGCGACACCACATCGACGACTGATTAAATGAAATACTTATTTTCAACACCCTGAGACGTCTCCAGGCGATCGAAGGAGTTAACTTGCGGTTGTCGAGTGGATTGTATGTAATTAAATCGTGAGTAAGATTGCGTGGGAGCGAAGTGTCAGTGGACATATGGAAGGTGCGGCCCCGGAGTCGGAGGCGGTGGTCCGCGACGCCAGGCGAGAGGACATGCCGGAGGTGTACAACATGATACAGGTACCATAATAGAATACAACTGCTTGCTGAGCTTGAGGCCTGTCATAGGATACGGCCGATACGATACTTGAAAGGATTGCCCGTTTCTTGGCAGCAAACTGGTGATGATGAGTGAAGGTGAAGACAAAATTTGATTAAAAAATAATAATCTATCTTATGTAATGTATTGACGTTGAATGTGACTGCGAGCCGTTTTTGGTTATAATAACAATTTCATTTTACCTTGTTTTAGGAACTGGCAACTTACGAGAAATTGACTGAGGACGCGAGACTAAACAATGCAGGTAAAAACTAATTACGCCTTTGTATGTTACTGTAAATTATCACTATGTACAAACAAGTCACGATTAATTGTATAAGGAATAATTAATTCTTTTTGCATTTATTTTCTATGAATTTCAAGTAGTAACTAGCAAGACTCTAGCCCTCGGCTGGGCTCAGGTGCCGTGTACTTATACACCTAACATCATTCAGATTTAGTGCGGGACGGGTTTGACTCCCCGGCGGCGTTCGGCTGCAAGGTGCTGGAGGTGCGGGACGAGCGGTTGGAGCTGGCGGGCTACGCGCTCTACTACCGCACCTACTCCACTTGCGTGGGCCGCGGCCTCATGCTGGAGGACCTCTACGTGCGGCAGCGTTGGCGCCGCAAGGGCTACGGCCAGCGACTCTTCGCTGCGGTTGCTGCGGTGCAACTCAAATTTTCTTCCTATGACCTAGTCATGATGTCTATTTTATATCCAACGTACACTATAGTTATCAAAAGGGCACATCAATTCGTTGTTCAACCAAATACACAACTTCATTTTCCTCCTGTTCTCTGCACTTATCCTTACATTTTTCATTTTGCTAGTAACAAAAAGTTGTCGTGTGCATCAGGAGGCAGTGGAGCGCGGCTGTGCTCGGTTGGAGCTGCACGTGCTAAGCTGGAACCCGGCGCGGACGTTCTACGAGGCGCGCGGCGCTGTCGACTTGGGCGACGCCGACTGGCGCTACTATCGCCTCGACGCGGAACAACTGCGCCGCGCCGCGCTACTTCCTTAGTAGCGACTAAGTAGCTCGTACTCGTACTTCAAACTGTGGTGCTTAGCTGATAACTTAGCCTAAGTTTTTGCCTTTAATTGTGTTTTAAAGCTCGACGAGGTGTTTTGATATGAAAAAATATCATTTTATACTAAAGGTTTTTATTCACAAATAATTCATACATCGCTAACACTTTACAATTAGCAACATAAAATGAATCATTTGTCTGGAAAGTTCAATCACGTCTTCATAATAGCTATAGATAATTGTTCTATTCAAAATTTTCTATTTCGCATACGGTCTTGCCACAAAATGTTATTAATGAATATAATATATAATAAGTTTCCAAACACATTATTATTACAATTTTCTTTTTATATTTTACGATTTTTCTTTAGTCGCTTGAAGCAAGATTCAAAAAAGTTTTTTTTTTTAAACAGATCCCTATTTGTCAATTGTCAAAGTCAAACTTTAACAACAATGTTTCGGTTCCAGACTCAAATTTTGATTAAGTTTGGTTCTGATAAAATAATTGTTTTGTAATTAAAAGCATACATTAAATAATATAAAATGGGAGATAAATTCAAAGATGGAGAATTACTTATACGCGATGCCACCGAGCACGATATGCATGCGGTGGTCGGCATGATTCAGGTAAAGATATTTAATTTAATGTACTAAAAGATAACTCTGTTGGAAGTAGAGTTATTGTCTAGGCTTATAATCAATAGTTACAGTTATAATTCTTAGGAATTCAGTCTGAAACAAGGGTTATTGTATACTAATCTTTATAAAAAATGTTTATTTTTATATCTATCGATGGTTTAAGGAGCTAGCTGATTTTGAAAAGATGCCTCATGGTCCAAAACTAACTGTTGAAGGTATGTGTAGAAAACATAATTCTTAATGTCCTCCTGATCCTAATTAGGACAAGGTTTAGAGAAGAGAATAAATATACGTAAACTTTTAGATCTCCAACGTGACGGCTTCGAACTGGAACCACCAGCCTTCAAGTGCAAGGTAGCTGAGGTACAGTCGCAGAGTGAGGTTATAGGCTATGCTTTGTATTTCCCTACATATTCTACATGGGAAGGCAAGGCCATCATGTTGGAAGACCTCTATGTCTGTGCAAAACACCGCAGGAGAGGAGTTGGGAATGCACTCTTCACTGCCACCGTATTGGTAAATAATACTAGTTTTTGGAAGTAAATTAGCCTCTTATTAGTTTGATTGTATGAAATAGTATTATGCATTCAGAAATTTATTGCTTGTGAACAGGCTTCACTATGCAGAAGTGAGATAATTATGATACCATTGCAGGATGCTGTCAAGATGGGCTGCAATCGGGTAGATTTTCATGTTCTTGCATGGAACCAAGCTCGCAAGTTCTATGAGTCAATCGGGGCAAAGAATCTAACAGAGAGCGAGCAGTGGTGCTACTACCGGCTGTCTGGGGATGCGCTGGCACTAGCCTCCAGTAAAACAAAGCTGCACAGTGCTTAGATATGTATTTCATATTACTACATAATTTTGTACATATTCTTATTACATAATGAGACAGACAGGAGATACAAACATACAAATAACTTTAGTGAAATTGTTAACAGTTTGTTTGTGAACTCACAAAACATAGTTGGACTCATAGGATACACATACACATATAGCTGTGTACTTACACAGCTATATGTGTATGTGTGTACTTACACAGCTATATGTGTATGTGTGTACTTACACAGCTATATGTGTATGTGTGTACTTACACAGCACTGTCTAAATAAAAGCCAATACAAAAAAATATTTGTAAATGACAGTAGGAGTATAAAATTGAACATTTAGAAGCTCGCCACATTACTGTGATAAATCTGTGCAAATGTTTTTTGAATAAATCTTTTGTTATATGTTATAAATTTATTTACTTGTACTATTTACAACTAGTCATAAATGCTCGATTATATTAACTTTAAAGGCAAACATGCAACATGGCCCGCAACGCCTGCACGTCCCGGACTACGCCACGTAGACAGTGAACACAACTAACGAACAATTACAACTCAATACTGTTCTTATACTTACAACCTAGTAGTGATTATGACTATCTATTACTTATTACAATGTATTAAAATGCATGAGCCAATGTGACTTAGTTCCGTAGTGGGGCCAAAGTTGGGCAAGAGATATGTCATTTAGGACAAATTCAATACTTCTCTTCAACTCACATCTGTTGTCAATGAAAATCAGCTTTTTAAAAATTAAATTTTGTCATTTGCTGCACAACTCACTGAAACATCCAATTTTTTATTTGGAACATTCATGATGAATACAAGACAAAATTTATAGTTAAAGACATACCACCGCAGTCGGCCATCAATTAATCTCTAAGGGAAAGCACTCGTGTAAATGTTTCGTGCGGCTCCTGCACTGCGGGGTCCCCGCGGCCCACTGAGTACGGCCGGTGTCGCGTAGGCACATTGGCCGGTAATTAGACTAGGGTGAGAGTCAGGAACTTGGCATTACCTCGAAGTGATACTTGTCTCATGGTGGCACACTTGTCACATCCCCACCACCGGGCTCCTCGACAAGTGGGAGCCAGTCATTGCCTGACACCTACAATATGCAGCACGCAGATGACAACCGATTCACTCACATAATACACTAAGTATTTACAACTTATTTCTAATATGATCTTAAACTATTTCATTATGATTACAGTACGTCGTCTGATCGACTACCCGAATTAACTACAGTTCAACTTCGAGACATTTTAATAAAGGTTTCAATAATTTTTGCTTTAGTGCTCTGGATTCACCAAGAGTAGCCGACGCGAGTGGTGACTACTTCAGGCAGATTACAACATCAAAGTGCGCCGCTGGCCGGCACATTTTAGCTGTGGTCGGATCATGGCGTCGTCACTTGTCTTTCAGTCTTTCCTTGATTCTCATTGTGCGACAATAAATGACTGTCCATTGTTTAGCGTGCGGCGGCTTTCAAGAGACGGAAGCTGCCGTTGCTTCGTATTAAACTAGGGAAGACGTGACGTCCCATGCGTGCAGTCAGTTTGTCTCCAGTGTCGTGTCCCGCGCGGGGGGCGGGGCCCGAGGTGCGGCTACGTGGAGGCCATGAGCTTGGCGTGCGCGGTCACGTTGCGTTGATGCAAGAACCCGCTGCCGTCCTCCTCCTCGCCGTTAGTCAGCCCATACTGCGAATGTCACAATTATTACAACAAAATCCTCCGCAATATGCTCCTAGCACTAGTTTTGTACACCGAAGTTCTGCCGTCTGATGGTGCTAGGGATTTCCATAGCACCATCATAGGACTGACACCGACATCCTAGAGTAAGTCGCGTGCGTGACTGACCTGCAGGGCGTGCAGGTAGTGCTGCTGGGAGTGGTAGGGCGCGGCAGCGTGCGCGTAGCCCTCGTAGCCGCCCGCCGCGCTCGGCTCGCTTTTGATGTTGAATAGCGAGGGGTTGGATAGGAAGGCGGGTGCAGGCACGCCTATCCCGTACTGTTGCCCGTGCGCGTGTGCCTGCGCGTGCCCGTGCCCATGCGCATGAGCGTGGGCATGCGCGTGAGTATGTGCCCCCGGCGTGCTGCTTGCTTCGCTGCGCGGGCGGCCCGAGCCCCCCGCACCGCCTGCACTCGCCGCGGTCAGAGGCAACGCCTCGGGTACGTTCGGTTTGCTTTCTGTAATGACGTTCAAATAACGAAGTTGTAAAAAAATGTCACTGCGACAAGTAAACTGAAAAGAAAACAAGTGCTTGTACGGATATGAATGTGTTTTAACTATCTGGAATCTTTTATAGTTGGTTTGTATATATTGTGTTTACCGTCAATGCCTGGCGAGCTATGGTCGTCCTTCTTGGCGTTGTCCTGCGGCGGCTTGGCGCCGCTCGACGACTTCTTCGGCTTTCTCTTCCTTGTCTGGATGCCGTCTTTTCTCATCGCCAAAGGTCTGCAAGTGTGTCATACAACATTCCGATTACCCGACAGAAACTCCTAATACATTTAAATAGTTATATAAAGTCGCTGTTCATGACGTTAACGGTAACATAGATTTCAGAAAATTGGTCTGACCGTCCCCACTGGCCGTGTGCTCGCTCGCCGCAGAGCGAGTCTTAATGGCCGGGTTCCCCTGGGTTGACTTTGCGTGGTGTTTGCATGGCTGATAATCACCTGTTGATGCCGTGCAGCTTGTAGTAGAGGCCGCACGCGTTGCAGACGGGCTCGCCGTCGTTGTTCCGCCGCCACAGCGTCGTGTTGCGCGAGCCGCAGTTCGTGCAGCACTGGCCGTGGCGCCGCGCCGCCGACTGTACACAAGCGCGCGTTAGGTGCGGTCACAGCCTACTTAATACAGCTTCTAATGCAGACAGACAACCGCAATGTTTGCAGTCAATGCAATATTGAACCAATATCGATCTAAAATTGAAACTAGCATTTAATAATGAGTGTAATTTCAAACCGGTTAATTTTATACAGGGAGGCCGAGACCCACTCCCGGTTGCTGCCACACCGGACTTTATTACGCCATTTCACTAGACTAAACTTATTGGATTATCAATTATGCTTGTGTACTTTGTTACTCAAGGAAATTATGTAAATTATTTTACCAAAACACCAAGCAAACATGTGGCATTCAGCGACACTTCAAGACAGATAATATACGTACGTGGACAGGATCGAGAAACAGACCCGTTAGAACCGTCTCTTGTTTAGGAAACACAATACAAGCAAAGAACGACCACATGTTAATAATAGAAGTGTAGGTATAAAGCAGACCACAGCATGCAACACATTCGTCACCAAACCAAGGCATCGCCTAGGCCAGGGACCTATTAACAGGTCGGCTACACAGTGACATTGTTGCCTCCCCTACGACCGCAGAGCTCCGCTGCGCTGTTACATAGGAGTATATAAATAGTATCAATACAATCGACACTGCAGTGGAGTTAACAATCATCCTATTATTATTGTACATGGACGAGGCAGAGACAAAGTCCTTAAATTATCATGAAGTAAATCGCTACCTACACCGAGAATGAACTCGCCATGGTCCCGAGTTACATAAGGCGGAGCCAAAGGATCCCTCAGTTCGGAGACCACTTTACGACGTTTATAATTATTGAATTCCCCGCGAGTTGACAGACGCCGAGATCAGAGATAGCGTAAGAGGTAAAGGAGGCAGGCCTCGAGCGTTCGTTAATTAAGAATTTAATAATTAAATGTTATAAAATACGTGAACAATAAAACCGAGATGAAGGAGGATAAGGCGGAGATAAAGTGGAGCGCCAACTGAGCCGCTACTTATAAATACTTTTTATGTGGAACAAATCGATGCCTTCGGTGTAATTAAAATATCTGTTTATGTCTTTATTGAGATATCTGTGTGCGCGGTGGGTGTATCACTGTGACGTCACCTCCTCACGCACGTTGTACCTAAAGGACGTTATATCGGTTGTACACACTGGGGTATAGACAATATTTTTCTACAAACACCGTTTTGCTCTACCCCTTGTGATGACGACAAGACGAGATAATAACCGACCGATATCATTTTAAACGATTACAATGAAAATGACCTCTTCTTCTGATTTACACGGAACAAGTGGAATCGTGTGTAGTCTTTCCAAGCAAAAGTTATCTGTCCCTCTCTAGTAGCGTTGGACATAACCGCGCATCAGACAAGGATGCCCCGTTGCGCTCGCGTACTCGTACTGCCTCGCCGTGTTGGCCGCAGCGCACGGAGGACCGCGCGCGGCGGGGATGGCTCCGACCGGTTACTTTAATTGACAGTAAGAAGTTCCAATAAGTACATTATTTACAGGAACCTTTAGCGCCGTATACGTACCCGAGTACTGCCTTAGTGAGGTCGTCGTCTCGAGTTATTAATGCACGTTACTATATTATAAAATCTATGTATGCTATGTGAGGTATTTTGTTAGTGTAGATAAGATTTAGATAAGGGCGATACATAAGATACTACCTATCTACTATTTACACATATCTACTCATTTGCAAATCAATAACTACCGGGAGTTTGTCTCGTATACACTAGAACAAGATGGAGTGCTCGGCGCTAGGTGTAGGCGGAGGTGGAGTGCAACCACAGGCGGAGGCACGCGCACGGAGCGCGCGCGAGGCGATACCGCCACCATGTTACTAACCGGCAAATAACTGTTCGATAAACGAAAGATAAACCGGCGGCTGACGCTCGTCATCCAATGCGTGCGCGTGCCGGGCGGGGCCGCGCGCCATTGGACGCCGCCTCCGCCGCGGCTCCTGCCTGACGCCTGTCCGCGGCTCCAGCGGCTTTGCGGTCGGTTATCGAACAAAGATGGGCGACGCCGACCGTTCCGACTCCCCGGTCCCTCCGAAACGAGGGCTAGCAAGAGGGATGGCGGGAGTCGGGACAGCCGGCGCCGCTGGGTGAGCGGTAGCGTGTAGTTCTACAGCGAAAGTCAGGAGGAAAGGTTAGTCGCGTGCGGGGTGCGGGCGCGGGTCGCGGGGCGTCGGTCAAGCGGGGCGGGAAGCATGCACTAGTCTACACGCCACCGACTCACCTTCTTCATGCCCCTGGCCATGCCTTCCACACTCATCCATCTCTGCACGGAGCCGTCCTTATAGAAGCGGGTGAGCAGCTCAGCGTCGGCACCTGTTCGCAGAGAGAGCGTTACTAGAGCGCAGGGCGCGGGGACTCACCAGCCGCTTGCTGGGCTTCACGAGCGGCCGGTTGACTCCGTTGATCTTGTGGTACAGGCCGCATGCGTTGCAGAGGTAGTGGCCGGTGGCGTCGCGGCGCCATAGCGGCGTGTTGTTCGCGCCGCAGTTGACACACTCGCGGCCCTCCTCGTACGCCTCCAGCACCCCATCTGTGTGCGCAGTGCCCGCGTCCGTCAGCCGAGGCCGCGGCCGCGGGCGTATCGTGGCGCGCCGGCCTACTACCGCCGGCACCTATGCCGCGCGGCCGCGGCCGACACTCTGTCACCTACGTGACCGCATCTACCGATTGGCGGAGCGTGTGCCGTCTTGGGCCTCTAAACATAAGAGGAGCAGCAACGACATGTCACGTAATCACTTATCACCCGCCATGAACTGTGTGCTCCGACACTCGTATCATCATGAGCATTAGCAAGGAAGAGTTCTGTTGACGGCTCTGCAGGCGAGCGTAATGGCCCTGTAGAGTGGGTATGTCACTGAACACCAGGAGACGACAGTCCACTTTGTCTTCACTTATAGAGCTAACGAACTAATGTACGTTAGTTAGGTTGTGAGAAAATATGGAAAACTTATTAAATCTGATCCTGATACACAAATAAAACACAAGCAGTAAAAGATTAAGACAATGTAGGTATCGCACGTGTTGCGGCGCAGAAGATGATAATGGTAACAATAGCAACATTTGACGATGTTCTGAGATCCCGTCGCGAAGCTTACAGCACGGTTGCATTCCGCTCCGTCAATGTGCAGAGGACTTGTGCCGGCAGAGCGCGCGCCTTGTAGTACGCGCCTTACTAAGTATTAACTATCGTCACTAGCCAAAGTCGCGAACACTTTTGATATAAGATCTGTGAAACAATGGCAGAATAATGCTCTTTACGCACAATTTCTATGGACACTAAGTAGGTCCTTAACTTTATGAAAAAGTCACCGCTATACGATTTCTCGCTACTAAATTCTATCTATACATTGTCTATTAACAGACCAATGGCTCAGGGAGGCGCTGGCAGGATTTCCTGTTGTCTTCTGGATTCGCTGCTTTTCAGAAGTGACTAATTAACAATTTGCACAGTGGCGCGTAGTTATCGATGCTCGTATAGCTCATCCCTGGCTTGCAATCTAATTATAACATAGTTGAAGTTCTATTATCACCATTATCATGTTCATAATTTGCCATTGACATTACAGGACGGGAGCAGGTGCTCCAGGCGCTGTGTGAGCTTACCGTACGCCGGCGGGCGCTGCAGGGCGTCGTAGGGCCCGCACCAGGACCCCATCACCACGTTCTGGCTGTACAGGGCGCCGCCCACGCCCACGCCGCCCACCGCGCCCACGGCGCCCACACCGCCCACACTCCCGCTGCCTGTTGACGAAACAATTACATAAGATGGGGAGCAACCTTATTGGACAACGTATGTATCGTATGCAGGGCCCATAGAGCTGTTGATACAACACAACAGAACACACATTGTCACACATACGCCTCAACTCTGTAACGACATATGTACTGACCAAGGAGGAGTCCGGGGATGCCCTCGAGGAACTTAAAGAAATGAAATGACGAAGTGTCTTCAGTAATGTGTAGCATGACAATGAATGCCGGGGGACAAGTACAGCCTCGTCGGCTGTCGCAGCTCTCGGCACCCGCCGCTCGGGATATCCTTGTAGCCTCAATACACTTACCCGCTTTCAATTCGAAAACTAATTACTTAATTTCAAGCGATAGAAACTAAAACCCCGTGGAGTACACCGCCGCAGTATCCCAATGAAAACATTTTTAAAGAATAATGATAAGCTGTGCGATAAGCGCTATAAATAAAAAAAAACTCGGCTTTCAAATGTCGCAAGATGTTTTAATGTGAGTAAGAATATTGTAACATTGTGTTACAGTAACGTTTAG
>JAODUI010000023.1:66221-78534 GCA_027563995.1 Papilio gigon | reverse complement strand
AATGTGTCACGGTCATTTATATAGTGATAGAGTCCACACCACGCGCAGTACCGGATCCTGCGCTGCTTGTAACCATCTACAAGAACTCGCCATCGTTAATTCTATAATGTCGTGTGATGACTGCAGACGGGGGGGCTTGTTTTCTAGCCATTTTGATGAACTGTAATTTGCGTGTATATCTGAGATGAGTGCAGAAGGCGGTGCGTCACTTACACATGTTCTCGAGTTTAACAGTAGAGGGCACTGCGCTGGAGCCGCCGTGAGGCGTTTGAGCACCGTGTGCGCCGTGCGCGGCGTGCGCACCGTGCGTCACGTGCGCGACATGCGTGGAGTGTGTTCCATGCGTGCTGTGCGTATTACTTTTACTGAGATTCCTTTCTCCTTTCATAGAGTTCTTTGGTTTTCGCTTCCTCGTCTGAAAATATGTCAGAATAAAAATTGTAATGACCGACTGAGCCCAAGTTAGCACGACGGCCACCGCGTCCGCTGGCGCGAGTGCAGGACACCTCTGTGCCGGCGTCCCGCAAAATATTTTTCACTTGCACGTTAAGCACATTAGGATATTTTAGAAAAAGACGCAACCCGAATGTGAAAGAATTTGAAATACATACCTGTATGGAGTCCTTCTTCATGGCGAGCGGCCGGTTGATGCCGTGCAGCTTGTAGTAGAGGCCGCACGCGTTGCACACGGTCTCGCCGTGCACGTTGCGCCGCCACAGCGAGGTGGTGGAGGTGCCGCAGTTGCTGCACGTCAGCCCGGGCCGCTTGCTGCCCATCTGCACACGCACGCAACATCGTCACTCGGAGCCGCCACACCGACAGCTGCCAGCCCGACCGGCGGCGCCCACGGTTCGTAGTTATTTAAGCGCCTTTCGTAATCCCACGGAGTGAAATCATGTGGATTGTTGTCCGAAGTGCTCGATACAAATGCGTGGGGCTGTGCTCGGGCCGCGCAGCAGAGCGGACTGGGTGACGCCGGCTGCGTCAACGCGTCATGTCTCCCGCGTCACGTCGGCTCGCAGCCCACATAGCGTGCGACGCCGTCGTTGGCCGTGCTCGGGAACACGTGTAAGGTCAACAGCTACTCGTCAGTAATGACATCAAACTACTTTCACTTTGGGTGCATGCAGTTAGTGACGGCGACATTGACAGCGTTGACTCAGCTGCACGCTTCAAACAGTCCGTAAGTTAGCAAAGGGAGATGATGGGGGCGGGGTATGGGAAGGGGTGGGTGTGGGAGGTAGGGGGGCCACATACCCCTTTCTTCTGTTTGTAGTCGGGAGGAGTGGGTGCGGCGAGCGGCGCGGCGGGCGGCAGCGCGGGCGGCGCCACGCCGCTATAGCCCTGGAGGAGGAAGCCCTTGTAGAGATCCGCGCCCGGCGGGGCCCCCTCCGCGGCCACTGCAACCAACACAAGCGTAACTACGTCGGGCGCGGATGTCTGGGCGTGCGGGCGGGGGGAACGCGGGGCGGGTTAGTCAGACAGGGCTGCGTACGTCGGGCGCGGGCGGAGCGGCCGCGTGCCGCTGACGTACCAGCCGCCGGGGCTGCTTCAGCGGCCGGTTCATGCCATTCATCTTGTTGTACAGGCCGCACGCGTTGCACAGGTAGTGGCCCGTGCCGTCGCGCCGCCACAGAGGCGTGTGGATGGCGCCGCAGTTGACGCACTCACGCCCGACCGGGAAAAACTCCGCCATCTCGACTGCGCAACACACCACCGCCGCTTGAGCGCCGGCCCCGGGCTTCGCAACCGCCGGCTGATACTTCACATGTCATTAGCGGCCCCCGGCACTGCTACTGGCGCCCCCTCACAAACAGTTGCTGGACCTCCGTCGTCAGCGTTCGAGCCCGTTATTCACTATACTACTACCGTCAATTAAAATAAATACCCGCACCCTATCTTTTAAGGAAAGCCTCGCGGTGCCTTCGGCCGCTCCTAGCGGTGAGCTCTGTCCGTGTGCGCCATGACCTTTGCCCGACGCCTTGCGATTGTTTTTAATTGATGTCAGATGACGTGTTGCGACCGAGCGAAGACAACGAACAACCTTGGCAATGATTTGTATTGTATAATGTAATTATGCTGAGTGCGCTGCGAGCGGGCCAGTGGCCTGCACGCACGCCCCTCAGTGGCCGACATCTAACGTCTCATACGCGGTGTCGCTGCGCACACAGTCGAAGTTCTAAATAGAATAGTGGCGCTACGTGCGCGTGGTCCCGTTGCTAACGGGCCACGTCACCGCAGTCGAAGGCGACACGCATCAGGATGAAATTCAATAGCCACAGCGCAGCATGTGCGTTCGCTTCAACAGATAGTAACCGAATGGGCGGCCGTTATCGGACCGGGACATCGCTAATGGCGCGCCTAACGAGCGCGCGCCGGCGCAGCTCGGCCAGCTCACACGCCGCGCCCGAATGTTTATGCCTTTACTTGCAATATAAGTTACATTATGTAGGTATACAAAGTGATAGATACATGGATAGAGTGACGCCGACATATTTAATATAAAGCGACTGCCTCGAGTAGAGCCGATGGAAACGTTGGAGTAACAACGCGCGCCGGCACCCGCAGCCGTGGAAGTAGTCAAATAAGGTATTATTGGTTTTAACATTTAAATGTTTAGGACAGCTCAAAATATGATATCAGTTTCTATTGAATAATTAATAAAAAATCTATTTACTTTTAAGTACTGGGTGCAGTTGGGCGTATATTGGAGCATGTTGTATGCGGCGGCGTGCGTGCGCTCGCGCACGTGACGTCACCCGCCCGCCGGACGCGGCGCGTGCCTTATCCGACCACAAGACATAAACGGAACGAGATTTTAATGCACTCAAAAGGAATGACTTCATTTGGAGAGCCGACGTTTGCTTTTTTGTCGGGACCTGCGCAAACAGCGCTTCCGGTCGCCCTGCGCCCCCCGACACGCGCCCCGCCTCACCACAGATTACGTCACGTGCTTCGTGTAGGTTGTAATGTAGCCTGACTAGTTGCCGACTCTTGACTTCGTACGGATCTCGATGGCATTGCGGTTCGCTCAGCTCAAAAGGCCCCGCAGCCACCGCCGCTGCCGCCGCCGCTGCTGCCGCCGGCAGAAGCACTTATCGTCGGCAGCTCAACAACTTTATATTAGCGATATTCGTATGTTCTGTATACATTAATTCCCAATGGGCAATCCCACCCAGGAGGCACGTGGCGCCGAGAGGCGGCGACGGCTCATGTCGCTCCGTATAAAGTCGTCGCTTTCCCTCGAAAACGTGAACACGTAACGTCACGTGACTGACGCCACGACGCGGCCTCATTTGAATATATACGAGCAGCCGCCGCTACCGAGCCGCTAACGCGCCGCTAACGAGCCGATAGCAGCCGCTAATCTGCCAACCGGTGTCTGCATTAATTCAACTTTGTCAGCGATGATAAATTTGTTAAACGCACTGTTGCGAAACGCCACAAACATACTTGTATTATATAAATTCATGTGAAATTTCAAAGCAAAAGTAAAATGGGAAGTTAAAAAGGGGGAACGAGCGCTGAGGAAGCTCTGCGCAGCTGGGCGCGGAGGCCGAGGATCTCGGGCACGCCGGCTGCGTGGGGCCCATGGCAGCCACGTCGCTGGGAGCTATCAGTCGCGTAGACGGAGCGCAGCAAGCGAACTCTACATTCATCCCGCGCACTGTTCGAGAAGGTCGTGAAGCAGTTCCGCGGATCTGCCAGTTACACACAAAAAGCCAGCGACGACAACTATTCAATTATTATTAGTCGCTGTCGACACTCAACTCTTGACTTTTTGTTGAAAACTTTAATTATTTCATGGGCCAAGCCGAAGCGCTGAGCGCGTCGAAGATAGATGAAGGTTAAGTGTCGTAAAAAAACAAAGGCGCGGGGCGCTGCGAGCGCGGGGTTGCAGGGTTATCGCTACAAGCGCCCCGCGGCGCCGCTATCTCATAAAGCACAACGTCGGTGTCACTGTAAGTAGACTCAAACAAACCACGTGAGCAAACGTCTCCAAGAATGTGTCTCGCGTTGGGACAGGACTTGCGCGGAGTCGGAGAGCACAATTCGATGGAACATAAATCGTACTAGCAATGGAAGAACAAAAGAATGATGTTTACAATCACACGCCAGTATGTTTTTAAAATAAACACGCAGGCACTATGTATCAATAAGGCGACACTATGAGTGCGTGCGACGCGACCGGCCGCGCGTGCTCGCTGCACGGCGCGCTGCCGCCCGGAAGTGCAAAACGCAAGAGCCTATGGCCGGCACAAACGTATACGTCGACGACGGAGGTCAGCCCGCGCTGGTGGCGCTCGCCGCGACTTTGTAATGACATGCGCAAGTATCAGCCGTCGTCGTACAAAGCAAATACAATCACACAAAATAATGGAATACAAAGACAATAACGTAGACTTGTAGACATCAAGAGGAATATCAGGCGTCGTCAAGTTGCAGGGGCACGGCCTGTGTTCCTCAGGGCAACCGTGTGCGTCCAGCAGTGCGACCGTGCGGCGGAAGCCAGCAGAGAGTGCTGTAGGTGCAGCTGCGGCGGAGTGGCGGTGGCGTACTTACTGGCGCTGAGGCTGGCGGCGGCGGACAGTTGCGGCCGGCGCGCGTCCAGCGCCCACGCCTCCTGTAACACCAGTCTATCAGTGAGGCCCTGCGCCGCGCCTCGACGCTGCCTGCGGCCTGCTGCCTGCCGGGCAGTGCGGGGCCGACTGCCCAGCAGGTAACTCGTAACGATGTAACCCAGGTATAATAAATACATTAACAATGGAGAATGTACGTCACGCTCGCATGCATGGTCACAATTTCTCAATTTAGCGTGTCATATAATTCCATATTGTATTATTATATAATACCAGTCCATATATACCGCGCGAGGGCGGCCGCGCGCCAAGCGACCGTCTGCAGCGATACTCGTATGTAACAAGTTATCGAGGTACCGAGGAAAAGAAAAATTAAAGATTTCTATATGAAATCTATTCTATTCAATGTAAAACAAAATTCGCAGGAAAGACAAGTGAAATTGTATTAGGCTTCCCACAAGTTGTCCGCGAGCCGTAGCACGTCGGAATACCTGTACTTGTTCACTGCCGCTGGTCGCCGCTGGCGAGCGGGCCCGCGGCCTCCTGAATCACTAACGATAAGAACGTTGGCCAAAGACGTCTACTATTGTATTGTATGCTTTAACCCC
The DNA here is from genome assembly GCA_027563995.1 of Papilio gigon. NCBI lineage: Eukaryota > Metazoa > Arthropoda > Insecta > Lepidoptera > Papilionidae > Papilio > Papilio gigon. The sequence goes on along the minus strand of JAODUI010000023.1, from coordinate 73,346 downwards.
CCCCCCCCCCCAATATAGGTTAGGCTCCGAGCCATGCGGCGTGGACGGTATGGTGAGCTGATGATGAAGATTAAAAATTATCAGACTTTTGTTCACTTACTAATATTTTTTTACGACTCCAAGTAAGCTCATGGACTATGCCAGGATATCGTTCACCACAATAGCCGTGTAGCAAGATTCGAACTCTCTTCCACGTAATCGGAAACACGTGCATTTAACCATTAGGCTTTTGGAGCTTAATTTGAATATCGGTTTCGTTAAACAAGCAGCCACGGGCGCGACCGCGCGACTGCGCCACGCACTAACCTGGTGCGGGTAACCGGCGGCTAGCGGTTGCGGTGCGTACGGAGCCTGACGGTGCACGAAGGCGCCGCCGAAGCGCGCGCTGAATGCGGGCAGCGCTCCCCCCGATCCCGCTCCCGTGCCCCCGCTCCCGCCGTCGCTCTCCGCCGCCTCATACTCCTCCAACACGCTGCTGTTGTAGTTCGGCGACCCACCTGAAGCGACAGCCGGTAAGCATTAACTGTGATAAATTACACCGCGCGGCCCACGCGCCTCCGCAGCGCGGCGGGGAGGAGTATGTCCGCCAATGCCATCATACAATGTTCATGTTAGTCTCACAACAGACAGCTCACAAACAGCTTCTACGCCCACAGCTACTGCCACCCTCCAACTTTATGTGAGAAACTAAGTGCTTCCGTGCGGCTTCGCCTGCATCAAATTCCATAACACTGAAACTATTACTGGTGTCGCAAAATAAAGTAGTAACAGTGTTGTGCACAGTTGTCACACAGCGAGTCAGCGCCGGCTGACTCGCCGGCGACGAGCAGCAGCGAGCGTACCCGCGCTGGAAGTCCACATCTGCACCGCGGGCAGGTCCGCGTTGCCGCCGAAGTAGGGCGAGCCGGCGGCGTACCCGCATCGCGCGTACACGGCGCCCGCGCCTGCGCCCGCGCCCGCACCCGCTCCTCCCGATCTGCAAACACAAACACTTCGACAAATATCCCCAACGGACAACATATTTCCAACTCAGAGAGAGAACAGTTTGTAATGAATATTATCGATATATCGCTCGCAAAATCGGAGCCCACGCCGATGGTCACTGCCATACTCGCTGAACGCCGAGCCGTCCCTCCGTCGCTCTGTTCATTTATTTTGATTCACTCAATATCAATACATGACTGCACTCTGTTGTACGAGCAAGTGCCCCCTCATTACGCTCCGGTCGTCCGGTTCAGCGCGTCTGCCGCGCCAACACACTTCGCGGAAGCGCTACCCGACACCCCTCCCCCCTCTGCCGGGCGCCGCAACCTCCCAACCCGCCAGGCCTGCCCCGCGCTTGCCCCGCGCTTGCCTCCTGAATGTTACCTAACATCTTTAACAATGCGATGCCTGCCTGAACGTCTGACTTTCCGCATGAACACATCGGTGACCAATCTACGCCAGGAACGCACTTCTCCGTGCCTGTGGCGGCCGGCCGCGCACTCCCGTGCAGTTACTGTATTCCGCACACGCTTTTCTCCCGACAGCGCCTAAGAGCTGCTAGCACCGATTCAGAAACATTCAAAGACATTTCCTACGGAAGTCTACAGAACTTGCCCCGGCACAAGCCATTGTTTTAACTTTAACCGAAGCACTTTGGTACGGAGTAAGTACATAATACGCTGTGTTCATGCGTTGGTAATCGATGTACAGTCGGGGCTCTTCGCGGTGTTACAAAATTTGCTTGATTCCTTGCAACGAAACAAACTTCGCGCCTTATTACAAATTAGCAATTATGTAGCAGTGAGTTGGCCTAACGACGGGATAACAGTAGCGAGCAAATATCCGTGGGCCTCTGCCTTTTTTTCGTACAAACGAAATTAAACTTTGCGACCTATTGTTTACTTTTTTCCGCGTTATCGTCTCAATGCGTAGGAAACGTTCAAACGCCTGTAACTCGTAAGGTGGAACTCTACGAAAGGCTCCGACTCTACCAAGTAAGCCGTAATTGCATAACAACGGCGCAGTGCGCCTCCCCGCGCCGCGCGCCGCCCGCGCCCCTCGCCCGACCGGCGCGGCCGTGTAATGGCATAACGGTGCGGAAAGGTTTATTAGGTCAGGGCGGTGCGTGCGGCGTGCGGCGTGCGGCGTGCGGCGTGCGGCGTGCGGCGTGCGGCGGGCTAGAACAATGGCGGGTAGCGGCCGCGGTGGAAAGCTAAACCGATCGTAAACTGAACGACGTTTCAATATTGCCCTCGGAGCTGCGCTCGCGACGCTTCTCTTGCTTGTACTAGAGAAATAAAAGGGTCGACGATTTGTTTCCGGCGCTCGCACTAACTACGAGCCGAAACAAGAAAAAAACACAACAATGTAAATATGTAATGTGCCAAGAAGTATGGACTTAGTGGAACGCGCGCCTAGTGCCTGTCATCTCGTGCGTTGACAGTAAATGTGGTTGCACGCCCTTTAGTTCGCAGGAACCAGGTATTCGACGTGCCCTCGCCGGCGCGGAGGAAATTAAAGTCGAAAACAAATCTCCAGGCGCATTTAGCCTTTTGCAGGATTTTGAATAAAACTTTACAGCACGTCGGTACAAGCGAGGGCTTGTCATTAAGTCGTAGAACAGCAAGGAGACGCCCGTCAGACACGCGTCATGCGGGGCGGGCACGCGGGCTCGCACGTGCGGCCGGCCCGCACGCGTTACGGTCGCTCGGCCTGGACGTTAAGGACCCGTGCTACAAAAACAAAGAGGAATATAAGCTGGCCCGACCGCGGCCGCCGCCGATCCTGTTTGCACTAAGCGGCCCCGCTCGGGGACCCGGCCCTACGTAAACACACCACTCGAAGCACTTATGCCGTCACTCGAGCGAACGAAAAAATAAGACGAACAAATTTGAAAACGATCCGAGAACCCTCGAGATGTGTAAAACCACGAGTTAGAGTCTGCCGCCAAAAAAATGGTTAAATTTCTATTTTAAGACCGCGCGGAGTCGCGCGCAGAAATTAGTTTATTTTGATTTGAGCTAGCTTTTAATCTTCAATAAATTAGTTGATGAAGGAATTTTTGTAATCAGCTTGATTATTGGATGAATGAACAATGTTTTTAAAATGACAAAACCAGCTGTTAACCAAACATCTGGCAGTAATAATTCACAAAGCATAGATAAGATATCATTTCACAATTCACATTTGGTTAAGTATTTATCGCAAGTGTTTGCAAATGTCCAAATTTACACTTTTAAATGACACTTAACACGTTCGCTGCTGCACCAATTTATGCGTAGTTTCCGTCCCTGTGGTACGTTCCGTACGAGGTGTTATCGGCCCGCTCCGTAGTGCGCCACGTGGTCGATTAGACCCCACCTCCTATAACAACGTTATACCCATCACACCACAGTGATGTATACGTTCTTCCTTGACGCACCACAGGTATTAGAGATGATTTAAGCTTCGTTTCGCAGCGAACGTGTTAAAAGAAATGACAACACTCAAGGACTCTACAACAACAACAAAAAAAAGAGCAACATTCAGTGAATTTTTTTTATCCAAAACCAATTCTGTATCGAGTAAAAACCATTTTAAAACATGCATAAGTAAGTTCTGTAAAATTTAGACTGACATACTTTACGTAGATACCTTTGTGTGTCAGTTTTTTTTTTCAATCGAATACCTCACCTCATGCTTTGCATGCAAGATAAGACGGTGCCAAAGAAGACAGCTTCCACGTATTGTGGGCCCCGTTGGAAACATGCAAATAAATAATTCCCACGGCACTCGGCGCTGCAATGAGGTGTGCAGTAAATACTAAAAGTTACGCAAGCAGCGATTGCAACCGTGCCTGCAATATTCAAGCCCAAAATAGGGTTGGCACTGACTTTAAAACACAACTGTACTACGCAAAAAAATACCAGTAGACTGAGGTGAAGACATTTTGTTTTTTTTTCTTTCTTTTTTAATTACTAGTAATATAACACCCCAATAGAATAGACTCCAATACAATGCTTCAATGTTATACAATATTTCCATAATTTAAATCAAGTAAAATTAACTGAAAAAATACTTGGTACTGAATTAATAATAAAAATCTATTTATATAATGCCCACACTACAAATTGGCTTTTTTTTACATTAGAAGGTTTTTGTTAATTGGCTAATATTTCTTCTACCGCTCTAACTAAGCTCTAGACTTGTGCTAGGATATGGTTTACAATAATCGAAAGGTGGGATTCGAACTCTCGACCACGTGATCGGCGACCCGTATCCTTAACCATTAGGCTATTAATTAATTAACCAACGTGTTCCACATGCAGTGGGCATATGTATTTAATACTTCAAACATTATTTAAAAGTCTAGATTCAATCATAGCTTATGTAGAGACGTTAGAGATGTCGGCGCCTGTCCACAGTGTAGATTTTATTTATCTACCTACTTTGACTTGATAGTTTATTGTCAACCCTAACGTTATGTTGCCCACCTGAGGTATTCGCTGCGATTCGTTATTATCGAAATTTCAATAAGTTACTGTTGTATGTTGTTGCTAAAGTGCCGAAATTGTAATTTAAATTTACTTACTACAGTAATAAATGATTAATAAATTAAATAACAAATGACGGTCACATAACAAGAAGATGATGAGATTGAATGATGACTATAAAGGTAGAAGACGATCGGAAGACCGGTGTGGACGGATTGTGTGAAAATGGATACGTGTGAGTTGGGTGTGAGTTCAGATATGATGGTTAACAGAGATATATGTAGTACATACTATGCCGATATTACTTAAGGTAAAGGACAGGTTGATGATGAAATAAGGACAACTTCACACACCTTCGTATCTTAATAAATAAAGCTAGATAAACACTTTACAAGCTGTTTGAATATGGAAGAACTTTAACGATTGGTTAAAAACCGAATAAACCATGTTATAGAAGATCACGTAACGATTTGCCAAGTTTGCGCGTCACCCTAATCCACGCAGAGTCCAGGATTAAATTCAAACAAAGGGGGTCCGTGTACGGTATAATTTCAGTATATTTGTGAACGGGCAGTGTCGTATTTAGTGGTCGTAAGCTCTCGATAGAACCCCCCGTGGCGGGTCAGGCTGTGAGTTACGGTAGTGATACACCAAGCAGTAACATTTTTTTTTATATAAGTTAGTAAACGACCAAGTGTCCATCACTTCATCATCATAATTATTATTAGATTTAACTATTTAAGCGAAGTGACAGCTGATTTTAATGTATCCAAGAAATTTTCGTTGACTACTTAAAACAGAGAAGAGGACGTACAGAAAAAGAGTATTTTCCCTTCCTATATACTTTTCCTGTCAAGTAAAATTCTCCTTTTTTAATGAAAATATTCTGATTTTAAATTTACATAATTAATTAAGGTTTACTCTTTAAACTAACTAGAGTGGCGCAGCGACCTCTAGTGTGTCTTGGCCTCCGTCGACAAAAGTCTCCACCTATCTTGATCCCGTGTCAGACCCAGTACTGGATTTGCAGCGTCCTTTGGTCTACTCTCAGCGCTTTAAGTACCACAACCTAACAATTACTCTAAAAATATTAAGTAATATTTATTAGAGCCTATCGCAATGAATAAGGTATTAACTCCACTCTCGTTGTGTCTATATCGCGGCAGTAATTTCAGTTTTAAGCCGGAGTACCTCTAAAATGGCTTAACTATATTTACAGTGAAGTTTCAAACGGGCCCCAGTCTACTGGTTCGTGTTAGTTAGTATACTTTATGAAGGGAGAGCCCTCTGACCTTAACGTCCTTTGACCTATAAAGTAATACAAGAAATCTGTTTTCAACTTAAGATATATGATAATGTCGGTGGTTAACTAGACACGTCCAGTACCACGTATATTGTTGCAGTAAGAATCGAAGGACCAAAACACCTTGAAAACACATATTAATTAATTAGAAGACAAGACATTGTCGTGGCTTTATTTGCATGTGCAATACGATAGGGACGTATGCAAAATCACGACTCACGTTCTATCGAAATGAGAAAATAGTTAAAGACTCCATTTACAAGTAAATCTTTATATGAAAACAGGAAAACAGCATTGGAACTGTTTGAGGTCACCGATCACCATAGACATCGGTAACACCGAATAAAATCTCAAACATTTTGCCGGACAAGTAAGTAAAGTTATTCAATTTATCATCAACTATCATAAAGTGTAGATTTCAACTGTTTTAAACACCAATAGCCTAATGGTTAAGAGTACGGTCTACCAATCTAGCGGTTATGGATTTAAATCCTACGACTACTGTCGTGACACAAGCTTATAAGCTTACAAAAAAAGCTTAAAAATTTATTATTATAAAAAAAAAAACTCTTGGAATCCCTCATTATAACAAAACTTATTATGTTTATTATAGTCATTGATTTCACACCATGTTATCGTGACTGCATAGTCTTTAATACAAATGATATTGCTCTTTCTAGCTCATTGACATTCATGTCGGAGTACCCGAGAAGGTGGCATTAATAATTTATTGCTGGAAACTTCGAAACCAAAGTAAACGTTTGTGGTGTTGCAACACTTCTGTAGACGTTAAAGGGAATACGTTATATGTTTCCAGGATAGCATACAAGGTGAAGAATATGGACTTAAATTTGTGAAGGCATTTACTAAAGCTTAAGACAACGTTGTTCAAACGCCAAGGCCAAAGAAAATATAAACATTTTTATCTATTATTATACTAAACTATAAAAACTTTCGTGAGACATTACAATAAACTACTAAGAAGACTGAAAACCCGATGAACGACCACCGATAGGTCCGAAACTAGTCGGTACCTACACCGATCTACACGTGAGTTAAGCCGTTTTTATTAGTACTTTATTAGTATATGATTATTTTTATACTTTAGAGCAACATGTTTAAGATTTATCAGAATACGTAACCGTGTTTAACTTTTTCAGACCGAAATAGTCTAAATAAAAAAAAAACCTAAAGAGTCTGGAACACATATTTTGTTAAGGCTAACTCGCAGAACGGACAGCCGATGGGGCCATAGAATCCTGGGATGGCGGCCACGGACAGGTCGACACAGCGTGGGTAGGCCTCCCGCAAGATGGACCGATGATCTGGTTAAGTTTGCGGGAGCATCCTGGATGAGGGCGGCCG
>JAODUI010000022.1:846542-864881 GCA_027563995.1 Papilio gigon | reverse complement strand
TAGTCTAGCTAAAACTCGAGAACGGCTGAACGGATTTATTTTATCTTGGTCTTGGAATGTTCGTGGAGGTCTAGGGAGGGTTTAAAAGGTGAGAAAAATTAGAAAAACGACCGCGAAAGCCTTAAAAATAGCCTTTTTCCATTTCCCATATAGTCGTTTTTTCCGAGGAGGAAATGTTTATTTTGTTGTATTTCCTAATAAATTCAAAAATCTGTTTATTTATTGCCTTCAAGGCGAAACAGGGTTCGCGGGGTCAGCTAGTTTTTAATAATTACGAATATTCCTGACCTGATTGTGACGCTTCCGCGACCAAATCCTGCTCGCTGTCCTTGCTGACGAGACCGGGCGGCGCGTCCTCCGCCAGCGCTACACTTAACAACAGTAGAAGGAACTGGAATAGAAATTTTACATTATATCAATGTTATTTTTTTATAAATAAATGATAGACACTTTGAGATTTTTATGACGTTTTGTTTCTTAAGAAGTATGTTACACGTTAAGTAGGTAACATCATCCGCAGTTCCTAGTGTATCGTAAAAAGAAACATTGATTGCAAAGTTATCTCAGTTCGTGAGCGGACCTCGTGTGAAGATCGTTTAATTACAACCGGCGAGGTGCTCACGCGTGTCCCAGCTACAATGAAAGCTGACGGACTAGTTTATTGAACAGGCACGTGAGCGTTACTTATCGATATATTGGAAATATCAATTACATTTGTAATATCAATATTGAAATATTACCAATATATTTATTTGTATCATGTTGTAAATAACCGTGTTGGTTTAGAACAGTGTTTATCAAATTTATTTCTTTTATCGCCCCCCTTAAAATCAATTTTATATATAGTAATAATATAGTAAACAATGTTTACGTAAGTGAACGTTATTGTGTAGTGGGAGGGTTTAGTTTTAGTGAAATTTAAAATACTATACAAAGTAAATTAAATTACAAATTATCTGTCGCCCACTTTGACAAAGACTGGTGTAGATCGAGGTGTGGTAGAGAAGGCAGTGACAGATATGTTGAAAGATGTATGGAGTACTGTGACGTCACTGCGTGGTACAGGACAGGTAGATGATGTTTTCAAAGTTTAAATTAATATCCAATTATACACCACGAAGGTTTAAAACAAGTGGCTAAAGTCGTAATTTTTAATCATCGTAAGTAATTCTCATGACTGTTTTAATAAGGTAATCAAAATTATTACTACTTATTTGCCTACTAATAAAATTCAAATCAGTGTTTAGGACAACGGTGCGAAATGATAACACAGTTTATGGATTGCTAACGAACCTTGCACCGGCCGTTCCTACCGTCAACAACATCTGAAACTCAAGTATTTAGATAAAGCGCCATCTAGTGACTGTCATACATACTACATGAGCACTAGTATTTTAATTTGGAATTTAAAATATAATACAGTTGAAATAAGAAACGGTTTTTTGGTTGTTGTTAGTTTCACGATACAAAAGATAGTAGTTAAACTAATAATCGATAACTACTAGATAGCGAGCACATCACTAGTGCGGACAGGTCGCAGCCTCTTTATCTTTTTCCCCACATTCATTGTTTACTTTGTTTATAATAGCGGAAGCACATCACTAATCTAATTAGATGAGAATAAAAACCTGTCACCTGAGAGTGGGAAGTTACACATCGGAAGTGTAACAGATTTATTTAGCTTGTGTGTGAAACAACATTTATCTTGCTAGACCTTAAATTTGACCCACTTCCCAGTTTCCACGCATGTATTCATCGCATGAATGCAATATGACAGAGCTGATCTGATGAAGCCGGAAGACCATAGGAACATTGTAAACGACGCAATCGAGTTTGAGAATTTTTACTTTATAATCAATTTAAATTTATATTTAACGGCGTAGTTAAATGAGTGACAAGCCAAGATTATGTTAAAAAATTTTACAACCCTGTTAATAAATTTAAATATGAGTACATTAGAGGAGGTTGGAAAGATAGCGTCAGTGAGGGAAATGAGAAGCAAAAGGTTGTCGTGGTGTGTGCAGAGATGATGAACACGTCAAGATGATGAGATAGTGGCTATAAAGTTGGAGGAAGACTGAAGTGTGTATTGTATGTAAGATATCTGTAGACCGATTAAGTTGGGTAACCAAGTTCCGATTCCAATTACAGTACCGATTCGGGTTCCGATTCCGATATAACACTTCTGTTACATCTGTATATTATATATATATAACTCGAAGTCTCCACTTACCGCTCTCCACGGGGGAAACTGAAACAAGCAAAAGCGAAAATGGTTAGTGTAAGGATTTCCTATGACGAGGTCGTGTGTTCGAATCCATTAGATCATTGAACCAAACAAGCCTAGAGCATAATTGGTACAAGAAATACTAGTGAATTAACTCAAACGTAGTATAAAAATCTTGATATAAAACTTGAGTTAGGCTTGAACCAGTCCATCATCTGCCCACAGCTGGACATAGACCTTGTGATGCTTCATCTACTATCGCCAGGATACCTTTCAACTTAAAGAGCCAATAGTCTATTTAGTATACGGAACATCGATCTAGCGATCCTAGTTTCGAATCCCGCCATTTGACTATTCTCAACCATATAACACAAACTTTTTCAAGTTTACCTGACTGCAGGTAATATTAGTATGTTTTTTATAAGAGGAGAGGTCAAACGCGGCGACCACAAAGGTGGTCCTCGACGCCCAGACATGCAACACTAGGGTAGCAGGCGCGTTGCGCTCGCTTCTAGAAGGACCCTGCCTCGTACTGGACGACAGACCAAATTAACCAGACAAAATAACAAAAAGCTACCTTATAATAAAATAATCCATTTATCCGTCCAAACTTTATTAAAATAAAATGACAATTCAAGTAATAACATTTCTATTAAGTGTTTTTTTCTGAATGACTGCCATCTGTCGATATATTGTGAAAGCTCATCCCGAGGTGAAAGTCAGATGACCCGGCAAAGAGTGGCCGCTCGCAGACGTTGCACAACTCTATGCCTATTTTATGGTGTTTTCTAATTTTATCATATTAATAACTATGATAAGTTAAAAGCATTTCAAATACGCAGCGATATTCATTAAATATTTAACACTTCTTTACATTTATTTAACTAAGTTTTTTTTTCTTTTTTCTTGTGATATATATGAGAAAAATGCTCAATATACTCTCTAAGATTACTTATATATACACATAACCTATAAATACCTAATTCGAAGCACAAAAGTTAGGTGAAAAAGCCTGCGAAGCCTTTCTGTTGCGGTGAAACTCCTTAGTGGTCATTTACAATAAAAATATGAAAGCATTGTGTGAAAGAGGATATACTAGAGAAGGCAGCGACAGACATGACGCTGACAGCGATATTTGAATTCACTAAGTATTGACCGGCGCGGGTGTATGATGAGACATTAAGTTGAATGAATAGCGTGACACAGATATTTATATTATTAAAAAATGTAAAACTATTATATGAATAGTCAATAAGGTATTCTACCTAACCTCATTCGACCGGGCGTGTCTGCGAGCCGTTTACTCTTTGTCGGCGAGTTTCCACTTGTGCCAACATCAGTAGAAAGTGGTTTGTCCACTCAGAATTGTCAACAGAGCCTTAGGGTCTTTACTAAACGGCTAATAGCCTTTCGCAATGTCAAATATCATGTTATATCGACTTTATCGCGGTTACAGCAGTAAATATATATATTAAACCTTCTTAACAGTAACCTCTTTACATTGACATGCAAGCAGTATTTTGTGGCTATTTGATATTCGCCATTTTGGCGCTGACGGTTGCGGTATGAGGCGGTGGTGAGGATCGGAACTAATAAAAGACTACGTGAGTAACATTAACCAACGCTTCTATGCGAGATCGAAGTAAAAGCTGTCACTTAAATGACCTGTCTATATCTATAGAGGTCAGTGAGTAAATTATTGTATTGTTCTATATTTAGACATGTGATTTGTCACGTGTGATCTGACGTCACCATTTCGGATGGAACTTTCGCTTAGAGCGGTCGTGTCTTAATTACAATAAGTGACCGTTAAAATAATTATAACATCCATCAAACCGACGCAGATGAAAACGTATTAATGCTTTCGTTTCGGACAATTTCATGGGCGTTTGTAAAATGTAACGCGAAATGGTTAAGTAGTTTGAAAGTGTTCACGTATTTATGAATGTCCAGTAATAATATGTTTTTGTACTAAATCGTTTAAAAGATCTGTTAAAAAGGAAATTCAAACAGAATGATATTCCCGCCAAAATAAAACGTCAATATTTACTCTATGATAACCGCTTTTTTGTTTTTACAAAACAAAAGCTGTATACATTCAGCCAACAAGAATATGCATAATAAAAAATGTAGAAAAAAATATTCCATATTTACGTATATTTATTGTTTATATATGATGCATAGTGTAATTAATTACATAAACCTTATAAACTGAATAAAACTACGCAATAATAACAATTAATTACTGGCCGAATATAAACTTGCAACGTATAATTTGTCAAATTGTACGAAATTATTTCCAAATCTAAACGCGTTTACCGCGCTCAGTCGCCGTAACGAAGTAATGGGATACGGTGAATTAAATCTTCAAAGTTATGTTGTTCTTAGAATCGAATACCGCACAAGTCGCCGTGTCAGCTAAAAGTGTTTGTGTGGTTATTATACATTTTCTAATTGACACCGGCTTGATACGAAATAAACGAATTCGACTGTACAAGCCTTTCGCGGTGACTCACAGAAATAGTGTTAGCCTTACAACGAGACGAACTCCCCCGTAACACAATTTATGCACTTTACAATCTTCGTAAGATGAATTGTAGTTAAGATTAAAAATTGAAATGATATTGTAATCTTTTCGAAAATACAAATCATCTGGATTTCGTCATTTTACCGCCAAAATGACATGTCAATTCGATTGTTTGACACGCATCATTTTTAATATTCTCAAATTGGAAAAAGGCAACTATTACACATCTCCAGCCAGACGTCACATTGATGTTTGAAAGTCATTTTCCCGCCAAAATGATAGGTACCTATCAATTTTTATTCTTTGCCAAATGTCGTATTTAATTTTTTTAAATTGTAAAAAGGCAAATGTTGCACACATTCAGCCAAAGACCACATTGATACTTGCAGGTCATTTTCCCGCCAAAATGACACGACAATTTTTATTCTTTGACAAACGTCATATAGTTTTTTTTTAATTGTAAAAAGTTGTGTACATTGAGACAGCGGCGGACGTCTTTTCTATGGATTTCTCCCAGTGAAAGTGAACAGAAACGAGTTTTGATATATGACCGAGGGGCGGCGGATGGTGGCGAGGTTATGCAAGCACGGTCGGAGCTGGGGTCGGCGCACTTGTTGAGAGGTCGCGCGTAACACGAAATGTGATTGACTACGAACTCTTTTCATTTTTTCAGAACGAATTCTTTTCGAAACCTTTCACTGTTTATATTAAACTATTTATGCCCGTCACTTTGTTCAGTCAACGACCTAGTCATCCCTAGTATGGTAGGTAGAGCCCTTCATTGGAGACGTATAGTGAGCTGACGATGAAGTTTAATGGTTTGTAAAGAGCGGCGTGTAAGATTATCGGAGATGTGAGTTCAGTAAGACCATTAGTGCGTCTGTAGCACCGTGAGAAGCACGCGCGAGTGACGGGCGCGGCCGCTGACCGACACTTGTTAACGAACAATGCTCTAACAATTGCATTATACGACGCGCTCGACTCTCAAACGATATAATTTTCTTACTACTTCCGCTGACGAAATACATTTGAATTAAATTGTTACTTCTCGTTTCAATGTATGGCATTTTAAGAGAACAAGACACAGACTGCGGCTGCGTGCGAATTAAAAACACCCCATTCAGTGTCGTGTAGAATAAAAAATCTAACTTAGTAGTCAAATGGGCAGACAAGGGCTGATAATGATTAGTCAATGATTGGTGGATGAAGTTACTTTTGACAGTGTTACAAGATCACGCTTGTTGTTCGTTACTTTACGTTATTTATATAAATTACTAGCTGACCCAGCGAACTCTGTTTCTCCTTAAAGGCAATAAATGAACAGATTTTTGAATTATTAAGGGAATACCAAAAAAAAAACATTTCCTCCTCGGAAAAAAAACCGCTTGTATGGGAAATGGAAAAGGGCTATTTTTTAAGTCTTTCACGCGAATTTCTTTAATTTTTCTCACCTTTCAAACCTTCCCTAGACCTCCACGTACATTCCGAAACCAAGATAAGATAAATCCGTTCAGGCGTTCTCGAGTTTTAGCGATACTAAAGAATAGTAATTCATTTATATATTTTATAAATAGATAGTTTATAACGTAAGTTATTGTCCTAGTACAAACTATGAATTAAATTAGTAAAACGTTACATTGTAATAATAAAAAAAAATATCAAAGTGTCATCCTTAAAAAAGGTGAGATAGAATAAAGTTATATACACATCATTCGAGGACGGTAACACAGTTCCGTATATCAAAGGTAAAGTCAACTCCAATATCCACAGCGTCTTATTTACGATTCCCACATTCACGTAACGAGCGAAAGGCATCCGCAGAGAATACTGGGCTTTCACAATATTCTCGACAGAGGGCTCTCTGTACCGCATATTACATACAGCTAACACTAATTTCATCTCTTACAGCAAAGATACATCAAAACAGAAATAGCTTTATTCGATTTATATCTATGATCTCACTGCACTATTATTCTACAAAGAATATTCTCAAGTTTTCATTCCTTTGAAGTTATAAAATTTACTTTTGTAATATTTATTGTCAATGGACATCTGTCACTTCGATTTATCAGCGAATAAATGCGCTCGTTCATGTACCATGTTAAACTAAAAAAAATGATTTAATCCATTTAAGCGCTTATTTTTTTATAGGTAGGGGGGCAAACGAGCTTCGGAACAAAATAAAACGAAAGAAAATCAAAACGAATTAAACCTTAAACATTATGAAAACTATAAAATGCTCTATCATATGCTGGGATCAGGTAAGCAAAATAACATTTGATGATTTTATCTCAAAGTCAAATCTAAAATATATTTTATTAGCAAAATTACATAGGAAGGAATAAACGATACGAAAGACCTGATTTTAAAACAAAAGCTCATCGTGGATTTCAACTGCGTCAACAACAAACGTAATACGGCATTGTAACTCTATCTTTGTTATTTCTAAGAGAATGAATGGGATAGCAATATTGTTGAAATACAGGTGACACGATAGTGGTGACTAACTGATGTACAGTCGAATACTACAATGTTTTATCATCCCCCACTACTACTCAGTTTTGTCATTTTGTGTCAAAGATATTACTCCCGTTTATTTCAGTATGCATCATCTTCATCATCATCATCATCATATCTTTGAATTTGTATGCAACCTGTATAAGGTTGCATCACGATGGCTTCCTTTACCGTAAGAGCGTCATATAATGTACAAATGAAATTCTAAAATCGAATAAAACATAAGTGCATGCAAATAAACAAGCGTCAAGCGACTAAACTATTGCGCCACAAACGCTTAATTTTCGTTTCAGTATTAATAAGTATGTGCCTATTATTATATCCAACATAGGAAACAATATGTAATTTAAAAAAAAACAAGATATTAATTTATAAAATCCCCTAATAATCAGAAAACTTATTAAGCGTATTTAAAAGTTAAATTTAATCGTTAAATTACAATTTCATTTAAACTATATTAATGTAATGTAAATAAATCCATTAAGTAATAATGAATGATGTGGAATTGTGAACTGGAAACAACAATCAAATTGAATATAATTAAATACGCCAAAAGTGCATTCTAAATAATGTAAATAGTAGTTTCAGACTTTCGTAACAGAATCGTGTGTCGCTGCATGCATTCAAATGATTTTGAATAGATTTAGCTGATCTCGTCGGACAGAAATCAAAACGAGTTGCCGCATTCAAAAACATGCGCTGTTATCTTAGTGTATTAGATGATAATATTCAATTCAATTAATTAAATTTGCGGAAATGACTTCAAATTGTATAAAAAAAATCCATGAAATGTTTTTTTCTAGAGAATAATACGATGTTTTGACACATTTTGACAACTAAGTTCTCTGACTTGTTGAAAATTAGTCTAACTCGTTTTATTACAACTTGTTCATATTAATAATTTGGATGTTCTGCTTTGCTGAACTTTATTTCAGTTTAACACTATATAAGCTTATTTGTCGAATAAAAAGGCAAAGGCTTCGTATATTTATGTACAGTTGTGTATTTTGGCACTTTATTATATACTTTAGGCTGTAACTAAAAGTAAACGAGAAGGTTAAGAGAAGGTAAGGATATAAAAATAAATGCATTATCAGTTACAAAGGTTCTTAATGTATTAATAGGTGTATCAATAACTATTTATAAACTAAATGGCTTTCAAAACCTGAATTAATTTACTATAAAACATTTACTTGTAATGTAAACGCGAGTAAAGTAAATTCCGGTCGCGTTCAAGCTTTTTTTCATTTAAAATACACATATTTATTTATGTTAATTCGACCTCAAATATTTTTTTTTAATTTTAATGTGCTACCTAAAACATAATAATAATTAATCATATGACCAACGGGTATTGAATAATTATTTACAAATTTATGAATAAAATTATAATGAAAAAAACAGGGTGTTTCTTTTTTCAGATTTTTTAAATCAATTAATGTTCAATCATACAAACGAATGATGATCACTAGATCGTCTTTTGTTTTTCTTTGTCGAAATTCGAAAGTCGTTCATAATGAATGAATTTTAACAAAAAATACTTCAATACTAATTTTATCAAAATTAAAGATATGTTTTCGTATGTAACTAATAGATTCAAAAACTGTTGGAACGATTTCAAAACTTTTTTTTTTGTTATTAGAAAATTACATTACCACTGAGTAGTAGGCTATATATATTAATGGGGTGTCTTTTAATTCCACGCGGACGAAGCCGCGAAGCTAAATGTAGTGTTTTATATTTTATGACGGAACTAACCGCGGCAGTGGCGCCTACTCACCGGCCCAAATAAGGTTGCCTCACTACAATTATTATTAAAGACCTTATAAGTCGATTTATGTCAACGTCTGAAACAACTTTGGTAAATAAACAAAACCTTATTAATGCCACAAATGTATAAAGATATTTACAATTAAGATCTATGTATGGCATAGCAGCGTAAGATTCAGTCTAGCTGAGAGCAGACGACAGATTTTTGCATCTTTGCATTATAAACTTTGAATTCCATTTCCAAACACGTCTTGTCATCTCAGTTTTTACAAATTAAATGACAATATTTTCTTTTTTCCAATATAATGCCCTTGAAAGCGTACAACAACATCGTTCAACATATGAACATGAAATACTTCGAATTTTAAATATTTATTAATAGATTTTCGAAGCGTTTACTTTCGTTTTTTTGTTCAACTATATCGAAATAGTCCTACGTGAACGCGACCTTGTTTGATTTTTACAGTAGGTTACCTACCTGATACTTATTAGTCTATGTCCAACAGTGGGCAAACAAAGTTTGATAATAATAACGATGGTAATAGAACCTTTGATGAAGATGCCTGCATTAAGGACTTTTACAAATGGATGTATTTTAATGAATAATCGAAAATAAACGAGTATATATTCTAACTATAATGTATTACAATAAACCGGAGCATATTGATGTGTTCACATGTAACGTGTCGTTATTTATGTATAAAATATGAAATATTACACAAATAGAAAACTACAAAGTATTTATTTTCGTATGTTTGTAAAGACATATTAAAATCACAAAAAAAACTACTAAACATGGACGTGTTTAAATATAATTATATTTAAAACAGGATAAGAGATAAGACAGTATTAAAATATTAACGAGATTGGGTATTAGGAAAACAACAAAAACAATTAAAAAAACGTGCAGCGCTGTGCACTACGGAAAAAAAACGAAACACTGTGTCCTTATCTTAATTTTAAATATAGCCAAAGTCATTTCAATTCTGTAAATCATTGCCAAATAAATGTATATATAAATTAATTCCTTATCTTATCTTAAGAAATTGTAATTACACTTATAATGAAATAGGCATTGAGATAAAAAAACGCGTTGCACGAATTGAAAAAAACAAACAACCAGCTTAATGACACAAACAGCCTACAATTTCCACTTTAGTGATCCCGCCGCTCGTGTGCCCTTTCTCTTACAAAAAAAACAATATTAGAGATTCTCATGAATAATGAAACAAATGGGTATTAGTTAATTTAATTATAAACAATGGACACGACGCTCTGGTAGGAAGCAGAAAAATATGATTACAATCAACTCGCTCTCGAAATTAGCGAAGCCGTGTAATTAGAAATTTACTAGAGAAAAACCTCTCGTTCCTTAGTTCTGTTTAAAATAATGTCTCACTAAAGTTTGAATAACTTATTTATCAAACATAGATTAAGCGGCAACAGCCTAATGGTCAAAGTCAAAAAAAAAAATGGTCAAAGTTCGTATTCCGCCATTCGACTATTGTCGTAGACCGTCTCCTAGCACAAGCCTAGAGTTTAATTGGAGTGGTAAAAGAAATGTAATTAACAAAAAACTGCTGATATAAAAAAAATAGACAAGTTAAAACTTAATTGCATACTATTAGAATTTTTAACAAATACTTTCTCGTAATATTTGAAACCTGACCATTTAATTGCAGTTTAAATATTAAGGAATATTTTGAATACGTAATTTATGCCAAATAACTTGCATTTTTAATAATTTTCATAAATAAAATGATCGATTGCAATTCATAATTAATAATATAATTACAAGCATAAACGTAAATGTGTCGACACATATTTCAAATAAATTTTACATTGCGTTTATTAACAACATTTTTGACCTTCTTAGTTTAACACCTTAAAGTGCAAGAAAAAAAAAAACAAAACGTAATTATTGGCTCTCCTTTTAATGTTCTCTGTAAATATATATATATGAAACTAGAAAACCATTAATTTCTCATTCCAACAATCAAAATAGCATATTTATAAACAAAAGACAATTTTTAATTTTTACACTGATTTGGACCTTATTGAAAGAGCTTAAAACTAGTAACAAAATGGCGCGAGCGTGATGCGTGACCGTTGTCACCAAAGAATACAAACCAAGGACTCCTATGAGTGCTTACACTCTTATAGACGTAACAAGATTAAGACGATCTCTGAGTTTTTCCATTTCAGGGCAGATTTGTGTCTTTTTGCGGCGACAGTAAAAAAAATGTTCAACGTTCTGAAACATACATCATACCGGTAATTAAGATTGTTTAAAAACAATTGACCGATGTTTTTATATGATCATTTTTAAACAATCAGTTCATAAATAATCAAAAATAATCAACAATAATTTTTGTCTTTATTCAAGTTTTATTACACATAACTTATTTAATATTTTAAATTATAAATATCAAGATAATTAAAAACAATTTTTTGGATAAATAAAAAACATTACTGACGTAAGTAAGACGTCAATGCCTATAGCTTGCAATTGTTTTTCCAATTCATAAGTTATAAGAAAAGTAAATAGGTCACTAAACAAACAAGATCTAGTGTAAAAAAAATAGGCAATGTTTTGTTTCAGTAATAACAATTTTTAATGCTTTATAAATAGTTTTTAAATTCTAAGAATAGCTTCTTGTTGACATTGAAGGGCAACCTCAGAAGTGAACGCTGTCACTATTGCGGTCAATATTACCAACATGTCGTATTACAATTTAATAACATTCTTTTAAAAAAAAATAACCATTGAAAACAATTTAAATAAATAATGTAACAAGTAAAAAAAACTATGAAACTATTGGATAATAGTAAAAATTAACTGAATTTAAAAACGAATGTAAACAGTAATACATTTGAATGACATCTCCATTTTTTACATGCTTTTTGATGAACTAATATCATGTCCCATATTTTAGAATATAATAAGCACCTACTTAATATAGCAATTTCATACTAACTTTTTTTTATGGAGACTAAACTAACGCTTAACCACGATCCCACCTGAAGCCATGTGATGATATGATCGACATATGGTACGAGCTAGTTTAGTAAGTGCCTATTCACTCTACTCTTGAAGGCCCCCACATAGTACTTGGACGGAAAGACTAAGTAAACTAAAACAATACGACTTTTATACTAATTAAAAGCCCATCATGACGAAAGTTACATTGACGAACACTATTATTTAGCGCCCTGAATGTTCAATGAATTCACTTGCTTCTAACTGGGTACCTTATATAAGGTAGATAATCTCTCATCGTCCATGTGTATAACCTCTAACCAAACGACGTTACACAGCCGAACGATGTTACACATTTAAACATCGCTCTTGTGGCATCACTCTTAATGTCATAATATATGTTAGATTTACAAATAAGTATAATTGTAATAATGCCTTACTGATTGACGCAAATCAGCTGATTTACGTCATTAAAAACCCTGGCAATACAATGTATTGAATCAGTCTATAGGAATCGATTTAACGTGGTACACAGGCCCAATCCACCTCTGCGGACATGGTCGTCAGTTACGAAGCTAGTCTAGCGATTATTAACATAGGAGTAATAGTTAATAATGTAAATATTACACTGTTGAGTAAATTTATGTTCGCATAACGCGTCACTTGCCATCATTTCCCATCAATTTGAATTTTGTTTTTCTAAACGAATAAACGGAGTGCATTGGATGCGTGCGGCGCACGACCGATTATAGTGGCAATCGATGGGGGAGACCTACGTTCAGCAGTGGACAACATAAGGCTGATAATGATGATGATGATGAAACGAATAAAAGCACTTTCAAGCTACACTTGTACCATAAAATGTTGTTTAGTTAGTTAATTATGTCGACAATTTGTGGTTTACAACTAAAGAAGACAGTTTCTTGATGCTCATTTCTGTTTACAAGTACATCACGTGTTATTAACAGAACACATTTAACTTTTCTATCAAAGTTAAGTGTAACCGACGTCGCCGAACCGTGGGACCTTCGACTTATTTCGAACTCTGACAATCAAAAGTCCTTTTATTTCCTTAAATTTAACAAATCTGGTTTTACTAAACTGAAATAAGGACTAAAAATATCGTCTATATAATGTGAAACTTTACAAATCAGTTATCAGTCCCAACAACGTAACAAGTCGGTTAACATAAAGGCATCAACGAAATAACGAGTAGAGTAGAAGTGTTGTCGAAATGTATCTTCTGTTCGTAGTTGTGTGCTGTGCAGTGTTTGAAGGATACGCTTCTAATGGTATCGTATATTTAACTATTGTGAAAACTCAAAAAAATTGGTGCACCAATAATTAACAAAAGACTGTACAAAATTCATTATGGCAGTAAAGGTAGGCGCAGTACACACGTGTGAACGGAGAGAGGGCGGGCAGAAAAGTAGGCGACGCATCTGCAAAAGCGGACGTCTATATTTTGTTGAATTCAGACGGCCGCTTGCTCGACGACAACCGCATACTGTAAAATATTATATTATTGAGTAAATCGGATTGTAAATTCATTCAACCTGAGAAATAGGACACATTTTCATCATCTTAATTCGTATGCCCACTGTCTATTGTGTCTATAATAGAAATAAACTAAGATTATTTTTCTATACACAAGCCTGCGTTCTTATAAGTGTATGCGGTGCAGTCATAATATGTATAAGGCATTTTATTTATGTTTACAAATTATTATAACTTATAAACATAAATATCAATTTATGTCCATAGAATTTCCATCTCTATTTTGCTGCTGTTATCAAAGCATTATTGATTACAAGCTAATACTCGCGAGTGAGTTATTCTAGTGCAAACTAATTAGGTATACTGAAAAGCACATAGTTATAGCTATTTGTAAACATATAGTGATAGATTTTAATAGATATACATATTGAAACACTTCAATTTATTCTTGGCCTGAAAACAATATGTAATTTTTGTAAATATAAGGAATTAAATAAAAAAAAAAGATCGGTTATTAATTCCTCCTCGTTTTATTGATAATAAATCATTACTTTTATATTATAGTGCCCTTGATTCAGCCATGTCTGTTGGGTGACTCAGAATGTCTCATCAAGACGAACACACGGAACGCTCTCGCCAGAATCGGTTATGGATTACCCGAGTTCGGAATTGACGCTTTAGAACCAATGACTTTAAGAAACATAACGATGGGCGCGGCTGGGTTTACATTGGTTTTCCGTGAAATGAACGTAGCTGGAGCTTCGAGATGTAACGTTGAAGATGTACAGTAAGTGCTTACCTATCCATAGTAATACTTACTCCGCTTAGCGACCCAAAGTGTGTCTTCGAGTGATCGCCAACGTCGCCTGTATCGCGTCTCCTGCCAGTCGATCGCTTGGAGCGCACGAATATAATTAAAAAACAAAAGCAAACCGCGTAAGCTTGATTTGTAAAAAACAAAAGTGATTATAAATTGACCAGGCGCTAAAGCATTATTGTGAGGTATTTTATATTTGGTTTAAGAGTTATGATTCAATGCTTGACATTAGTCTAAAAACGAAGTATTGTTTTATGATGTTTTTTTGTTCGAAGCTTAGATGATATATTCAAAAATGGAACAACTCGTTCGTTATTCATATTAAATACTATATTTGTGTATTAATATTAGTTGTATTTTACAGATTGAGTTTGAAGCGCTCCACGATGTCAGTAACATTAGAATGCCCACTTGAAGCTACGGGATCGTTTAAAATGTCTGGAAATATTTGTTTCTTTGACGTTAACCACGAAGGAAATTATATTGTCAAAACAGGTACATATATACTTTGAACACTCTTTACTATATTGGTACAGTTAGATTTAGAGTTATAAAAAAATTAACATCGCCTAAAAAATATTTTAGTAGTTTACGCGTTATTCTAGATTATGTTCTATATTTATACGAAAATTTAGCTAGATCCAATTATCTGTTCTGGTAATAAAAAACATACATCCATCCATTCGAAATGCGATATCCGCGAGGAAATTCTGTCATGTGTAACTCAACCAACACGCACTGGGTCAGCGTGGTTGACTTAACCCAGTCATCCCTAATAATATTGCGAACTCCAAGACCCCTCGGAATCGTATATTGAGCTGAGGATGATGATGATGATGATGATGATAATCTATTCATAACACTAAAATGTATGCATTTGTAATATTTGTAACAATGATATTTATTTTATTTTGTAAATCTTTCAGATTCAATTAGGACAACAATTAACTCTAAAATTGACACTGTTTACGGCGCTGACGGCTACAGGTACTGGAAACTGACGGCTTTGGATTACTCTTACGAGCCTCTTGAAAACCTTCACATCGGTCTCGGAAGACTCTTCAAAGGAGACGTAACTAGAGGTAATATAAAAAGCTTATAGGAATATCTATTTATAACTCATAACGCAGTGGCGGAGGCTGATTTTGTTACGTTGATTTACTGAAATATCATGTCCAAAATTCATCAACAAATTGTTACATCTGATGCCTTATTAATTTGAAATGCAATTATAAACATTCAGTGAAGTGAACACTCCGTATGGGCAATGTTTTATAGTCGAATTCAATAGAAATCAAGAAAATAACCTCTCTAAACAATTCTTATTCAAGACCTTAATAAGGCTTTGACTGACTAACTAAAACAGATATATTTACACAGACGTAACATGACACTGTGAGCCAGTGCCACGTGACATAATTTCTTGTTAGCAAAGAATTTGACTATATGTACATTTAAAGTTTGCAGTTACATTGATGTAGATAGAAATAATGACTACAAAATCTCGCTTGTATTCCACTCTTATTCTTATAACACGTTTCTTGCAGCATCGCCTTTGTACAATGTTGTAAGCAACAACTGGTGGCCGATGGTGTCCCGGGTGGCCGAGCCTGCCGTCAGTAACGCCGTCGCCCGCTTCCACGAAGTCCTCCAAACATTCTTCCTTCGCGTACCCCTCGAACAATTGTCCAAATAGATACGATACAAGATTCTAACGTCTACAAATACTCGAAATCCTGCTGAGATTTATTTTTTTTTGTTACTAAAATAAAATTTTATGAAATATGACAACATGATCAACTCGTGTATTTCATACATCTGCGACTATTCGTCTAAGATATATGAAATATAATAGTAATTAGTTCATATTTTGTTACATTGCTTTGAGTCAAAATATTAAAATTATAAATTTAACCCATATTTAATTTATATTTTTTGTGACCCTCTGACTACACTCTTATTTATAAAGTTTGCGTTAAAAGAATTCAATCAACACACAAACATATACCATACAAATAGGAACGATATGTATTTGGTTGCGGAAGATGGACCACATAGTGTGGAAAGAATTGGGTAAGGGACGTGCAGCAGTGAGCAAAGTCTAAAAGTGGAACCTATTCGTTGCTATGCAAACTACTGAAGCCGTTAGAGCTTTTCATATCAACAAAATGACGAATTTCAAACGAAGTTATAATGAATAATTAATTCACAAAATTAAATCGTTTGACAAAAATTGCAGTACATGAATAATACATTTAGAGGTTACAATGTCGAATAATAAAGGGAAGAAAAAATGTTCGATTCGAAATATCTAAAAAATACACATGCAAATGTGTACACATTTGAATAACACCCATTTTCACGATGTTACATTAAATTTATTCCAGCAATAGCCTACCGGTGCACACCCGCACACTTCACAAAACAAAATTCACAATTTATTTTGGCGCTTGTCAACTGTTTTATATTAAATACATAAACAAAAGTCAACTACACACCCTCTAAGTTAACTGAACAGTCGTATTGCATATTGAAAACTTAAGTGTATAGACTAAAATAAGAACTGTTATTTGACAATTAAAGTTCATCGGACACGAATAAGTTTTTACTGCACAGTACAATTGTTCAGTTAAAACTGAAGTTGAGTAGCGGGCTTAACGAAACTCACCCGACTGACGCGTCAACGAAAAATGGCCTATGTTGTCTGTAGTCTGGAGAGTGGGATGAATGAATACATTTAATTGATTTTCAAACTATCCTTATTTCATTTTTTTTTCTTAGCTTAACCCAATCAATGCTGTATTCTAGACGGTAGGTAGTTGACCTATGATGACAATATTGATGGGATGATTCAATATTTTCAGTGAAATATTGTTGAACTTATGCTGTTAAGCTGTAATTTCTCTTAGATGAGATGAACAGAAACAAATGGTCTGTCTAAGGCTCCTGACAGTTTGCATACTATTTTAATTGTCATCTACTGACTCCTGAAGCTTTAAGGCATACGTGAGCAAAAATATATTTTTTTGTATTATAATAAAATTTATAATAAAATAAAAAAAAAACATTTTTTTTGAGACAACGAAAAATCAAAGGCCATTGAACCAAAGTGATTTTTTTCTTATTCTTTTAATTTTTGTCGTCAATTATATATTTTTATTGCAATACAACAAGGAAATATTCATGCATTTTATATATCACGCTAAATGGAAACATGGTATTTATTTTTCATTTAAGCAACAAAATATAAAATTATTCCTTTTTAAACAGTGAAGTCAAGCTCCCTTCAAGTGGACCGACGACGTGCAGACGGCGGGAAATTATTGGATGCGGAAGGCAGACGACTGCATTCTACGGAAGTCATTGGGAAAGGCCTATTTCCAGCAGCGGGCAGACAAAGTCTGATGATGATACTTAATGCACTTTAGTACCTAAACTTCAAAAATCGGCAGCACATTCGTGGTTCCTCTGGTATTGCGTCCATAGGCGTCGATGATCACCTCGTGATCCTGCCGCTCGTTTGTCCCCTTCTTTAGACAAAATTTTATAGGATAGTGAATTGAATTAATTCAACCAAAGATTGCGTCTTTTATTGTATGCTTATTTTTAATAAATGAGCGAGTAAATAATTTTAAAGTTACTGAAATCTCTTCAAAACGCTTCAAAGCCTGCACACAAATGCAACTCTTTAGTATACGACTGATCTAAAGAAAATAAAATCGTTTAGGCTGAAACAAATCACTTCCAACTGCATGCATTCTATAAAATACTAGCTGACCCCGCGAACTCTGTTTCGTCTTAAAGGCAATAATAAAAAGATTTTTGAATTTATTAGCAAATACAAAAAAAAACATTTCCTCAAAAAAAATGTTTGTATGGGAAATGGAAAAGGGCTATTTTTCAGGCTCTCACGGGAGTTTTTACAATTTTTCTCACCTTTTAAACCTTCCCTAGACCTCTACGAACATTCCAAGACCAAGATAAGATAAATCCGTTCAGCCGTT
>JAODUI010000022.1:818599-840437 GCA_027563995.1 Papilio gigon | reverse complement strand
TTTACAGGCGTGTCGATATAGAGTGACATTGTGTATTAGAGTTTGTTATTTCTTATTTCTATTGAATTATATTTCAGCCTGTATCCTGTTGTTACAATTTAAACGCTGCGTTGTGTAACTTTAGTGACTTTTCACTGTCAAAAAACATGTGTTCCTACAAGATGTAAAACAGAAACCGAGCGAAAGACGTATTGAGCTGTACCGGGATCCTTCATTAAAGGTTTTCTCGTTTCTAATCTATACAAAGTAACACCATCCATTACTTACCATACATAAATGTATTACACCTTCACGCATCATTTCTAAGAGGGTTGACTTTCTCCAGACCGGACGGACCTCGTTCCGTTACGTGTTTGTCAAAACAAAATGGCGGATTGTTAAACCAACAAAAGCTTTTAACGCCTTAATGGGACTTGCGAAACACGCGAGCCGTTTGAATTAAAGAAACGCAAATTATATAATATTAATATGATTCTGTTACCGAATATTGATTTTTTTTACATCCATTCATGTATTTTCATTTCTTACCAGCTCATTTGTCATATGTTTTTATATTTAACATATTTTTTGTCAATTTAAAACTATATCTAACCTCACATATTCATAGATTGCTGCATTTTATCGATAGATGGCGTGAATCAACATGACCAATTCGAATCATTATTTCAATGGTAGAATTAAACAATGTTAAGGAATTTTAATTTAACGTCTAAACGACAGTCAATTTTACAAATTTAGCTTGTAATTGACAACACTAAGTGACTTTACCACATTGAACGTTTCCGGACGTCTTTTTTGGTTCATTTCTTGCTCTAGATTAGGTATCTATAGTCAATAAAGCACTTAATTCAGTTATTGTAAGTCAAATAACCAATTGACGATGTAACAAACATCCGCCATGTTTGTTTAAGATGTGAGAGTTAGTTTTTAATCAATCGCCCTCATTTAAAGGTGAGGTCAGTCGGAGAGATCGCTTACTTGATTACCTAACGTGCGTGACACACAAACTAACAGGAACACGCGTTTCCTATTCAATAATTACGTAACTTCGGTAGTAAAGTCTTTACCATTTATTATGCGTTTGCTTTATACGTCACACAAACTGTCACAATGTTGTTTGAAAGAAATAATACATTTAACATTCTTCAAGAACATTTCTCGTATTAAACGGTTAAACTGATAAACTATGAGTGGTTTTTTTTATATCGGTCATATAGAAATGGACTGTTTACTGTTTTTTAAATAATTTTATTTGTTAAAAATTTAATTTCTTTCGTTTTGTATACAATCGTCAGCCGACACGCCCGGCCTGGTATGAACACAATAAGTGATAGATAAATTAGAAATAAGTATTTTTCCATCATTTACAGAGTGTAAATTACATTTTTCTATGTTGTAAATATATTTTTTTCATTTTCATTTTAATAAACACGCCTTAAAAATAAAAATAGCAATTATTCAATTATGTATATTTGTCGATAAAATTTTACACCCGAAGTATTGAGTTTTTTTATTTTGTGTACAGACCGGAATCATACAACTTCTGCATAAATCTTCAAATGAATTCATATTTTATGTTTTTATATAACTTATAACACCATGTAGGGTCTTTTTTCCTAATGATAATGTCCTTTTTTTGATTACAACGTTATAAAGATTAAATTGTTTTTTTTTGTTTGTCATAATTCTTTTTCCGTTGAATTTGACTAGAATAAAAGTGTCTTAGGGATGTACGTAGGGGCCTATATAAAGAACATCATAACTACGAATATAATACATATATGTTGGTGAGCAGGTAACTCCAAAACGTCTTAATGGGCCTGAATGATATTTAACAAACAGATAGATTACTAGGTTTTACTAGGTCCTTTAAATTCTGCTCGGATCTCGGACGAAGTCGCGGGGAACAGCTTATAGGTTATAATGTAATTTTATCGACGTGTTCAGTGAAATCGGTCAGGCGTGTCTCGGAGCCGCCCGGGCCGCTGCTCACCCCCGCCCTTCATTAAAGCTGCGGCCGCACTGTGAGCGGGTAGCGGACTTACTTTGTAATAATTAAAACACATTTGTACAAACCGAGCCGACAGATGTTGTCCTAACTCAAAAACTACATTTGATTCCGATACCGAAAGTTCGGAACTTTCAATTCCGATTTCGGTTCCGATAAATTTATTCGGAAACTATATCGGAAATCGATATGTTCCTAATATGTCAAAGTAACAGAAAACTACTGTTTTGAATTGAATAAAAATTGTATTGGATAGATCAATTATTGTAGACAGTACATCACGCTACGTCCAATAGGAGCGGAGCTTACTTTTGTCTCTGCTTCCGATTCGGGTTCCGATGAACCAAATATTAAATTTTCGGTTCCGATTTCGAATCCGATATAACATTTCCGTTGCATCCAAAAGTAATTAATACTTATATTTTATGTTAGAATTGTGATGTGAGCCGATGTCCCCGCTGTCCACTCCGCTTATCACTATACGACGTTTAACATCCATTGAAGCGTGTCCTAATATAGCCTTTCATACAGCTCAGTTCGCCCGGTCCTGTCCAACTGTTCACATACCATATGTCTACATAAATATGTTTTAAGTAAGTGTTTCAAACCTTGTTTTTCATAAAAAAAAAACTTTCATACAAATTTTCATTATTTAAGTTGGCACGTCGTACAGAACAGTATCTTTGACA
Organism: Papilio gigon; assembly: GCA_027563995.1. Lineage (NCBI taxonomy): Eukaryota > Metazoa > Arthropoda > Insecta > Lepidoptera > Papilionidae > Papilio > Papilio gigon. The sequence goes on along the minus strand of JAODUI010000022.1, from coordinate 837,740 downwards.
CGACGTGCCAACATGAACTGTTTTTAATATGTCCGTTATATTATGAATTATAGCTTAAAGGGCTGAACAAATTTCGATGAATGCGGTGTAATTACATTCGTGGTATACCCAAGAGTGTCATAGTGTCATAGTTGATTATGTTTTTTCTGATAATTAATCGAGAAATAGTGTTTTTTTAATTCGCAGTATCGCGCCATGCAAAAGAGCGATCGTTACACAGAAGACAAGGACGCAGAAGGTGGTAAGAGCAGACCCACTTCTAGGAGGAACTCGGCGTGTCTCTCTCGACGCGGTAGCAGAGAAGAGAAGGAGAGTAAGAGAGTGAACACCGCGCCCGCATCTAGCAACTCCACTCCGAAACGACAACCGAAGACTCAGAACTTTGATCTGGTGGTGACTGGGCGACAGATCATTAAGAGGTATGCGAATGAATGTATTTGTTAATTTTTTTTATTACGTGAACGTGGCATACGAACGGCGGGATCCGAGGGATCTATCATCGACGCGAATGGACACCTGTAACACTAGAGGAACCACAGGTGCGTTGCCGGCCTTTAAGATAGAGGTACGCTCGCATCTGTTCTTCTATTTGAATTTACATACAAATGTATTTAATTAGTTGGTTACCTACGTCAGCCCATAAACCAGATGGGTTGGCAGAGAGCACGGACGTCCATTTGCCGCGTTCCTCACACCCGTCTCGTAGCCACTTTCAATATTTACTTAGTTCCTCATTCCAGAGCAGACCGCGCGAGTTCTCTACCCGGCTCCCACAGGAGACCCTCCCTGGACTCTCTGCCCAAACAGAGGAAGACCTTCGACTCGCCCAAGCGGCACAGTATGGCGTCTGCTAGAAGTAGAGACACTTCTGTGGAAGATGAGATGTCGTTAGAATTGTCTCAGGTAAGCAGGCGACGTTTGGAGATGAAATTAAGAAAATATTCGTGAATTAGCTTGATTACCTAATCGAACTTTCGCGTCATATCCTTTGACTGGTAACACAGGTTTCAGATTTCGAAGACATGAATTCAAAGTACGGTATTAAACGCGTCGCGGCAACATCTACCCCCAAGCCTCAGAAACCTCGGAGCGGCTCCTTGCAGTGCCAAGTAGCCAGAGGACCTCGTGACGTCAGCGGGGTGAGACGCGCCCAGATGAGCCTGGACAGCAGGTGCAGCAGACAGAGTACCATCTCCTGCAGCAGGGACAGCTATAATACTTCCTCCTCAAGTCACTACAGGTAAAGGTTTTCAATTGAGCAAAAAGGTAGAGGAAGGTGTGTGTCAAGGATATGCTGGAGAAGGCAGTGACAAGCTGATAGAGATGTATGGATTGTGACGTCACTGCGTGGGTGGGCAAATGATTAGTTTGTTACCAGACAAGGTGTCAGCACTGAGCTGGACTGCTCCTCCGTGTCTCCGGAGTACTCCGCGCCGTCCTCGGCCGGGTCCATGGGCGTGGCTCCCGACACCCTCATGTCCCCGCGCTCGCAAGATATCAACGAGTCCAGGTATGTTGCCCTCGGCCATGGACCAGCCGTTCAACGACAAGTGAACTGGCGCTTGACCACGATCCACTGGTCCTTTGACTAAATTCTTTCTGCAAAGCAGCTGCGTCAGTACGTGGCAGGAGTCAGGGCGCGTGGGCCCCGCGGAGGGCGAGTGGGCCCACTTCTGGGCGCGGTACAACGGGCCCTCGCGCGCGCTCTACGACCACTGCCCCACGCCGTACCGCAGCGATGATTTAGATTTATTGGACTTTGGTAAGTAGGACTACAAATGTCTTTAATAAGATATTAAGTATAGTGCCCTCTATTGTTGGATGATTACAAGTAATTTGACAATGACAATAGATGGCGGTTTTTTAAATAGCTAAAACAAATCAGACTGAATTAAAACTTTTTTAGTATACAATTTCATTAGTTGTTCTACAACTTACTCGTATGTAATATTTATTTATTTCGCAGAATTCTCGACAGATGGCTCTGTGAAACGTTCGCCGGATAAAGCCATAAATATTCACGATCTTATAAAACAAGAGGGACTGCATTTGACAGCAAAGGAAACACAGAACATTATAAAATGCGCTCAAATCCTAGGCAGCGTTGTTTCCAAAGCCATAGACAGGAGAACCAAAGACAAGGATGACGTCACAGAGAAAATACAAGAAATTAAAGAGAGCGAAGAGAAAGACATGAAAAAGAAAACATTAACTCTGGATCTGAAAGAGACGGTGCTGCCCGCGGAGGTGAAGGAGGAGAAGCGGTGGGAGACGGTCACCACACAAACGGACATATCCTTGCCGAACACAAAAAGCGCGCCAAAAATCTTCGAGAAGATTCTACGTCAATTATCAAAGAGTTCGTTAGAAGAGAGCTTGGAGAAGAGAGGGGAACAGAACGGGAAAGAAGGTAAAGATCAATCCAAACCGGCGTCGTAGATACGTTTCAAAAATAAATTTTAATTATTAATATAAATCGATTCATATTACATTTTTTGCCGCCATTTTCGATATGACCTTTAAAACCTATTTCAATGCATTGATTACAAGTCAAAATAATGTTAATCTATGGCGCATTCGGAGCGACACTAGCGCCATCATTAGTAAACTAGTGCAACACCAGCGCCACTTGTGGAAATAAGAAATCCTACGGCTCTCAGTGCAGATTGTGCACGCGCGAGTGTGAACTCCAGTGCACTCCGCTCTGCCTGTTTTAAGTTGACACCACCGGACGCCGATAGATGGCGCTGACTTGCTATAGTATTCTTTACTACCGCTAAGGGCGCTAGTGTTGCTTTGATTGCGAAATAAACGCATGACGAAAATTGAATTTGTTCCTTGTAAATATAGATTATGTTACCAAGCCAAGAACATTTGTCGATTGACGAAACTTTGTGCGATGTAAGAATTATTTATTTCTTTATATCTTAAATAAAACACTACACTTCAATATAATTATGTAGTTTTTATTTTTTTAATTGGAAACCTATTTAGTTCAAAAGAAATCAAAAACACCAGCTCAGACGGCGAGCCCATCGCTGCATACGTTGTGCTGGGTTTTTTGACCACACGTATTTTTAAATTGTAAATTGTTATTATTTCATTTATGTGTGGCCATTATTAACTTGTTTACACCAATGTGAGCTTTGTTTGAGTTATGTTTTATACTATTTATACAAATGTCTGAATCACATGCACATTGGTGTCGGTGCTGACTAGTTTCGAACTGGGACCGCGATATAGTCCCACTCACCCTGAGCACCCAATGGACTTAATTTCTGTTTAGTTTTTATTGAAATGTAACACGAAAGTTTTAATAATTTAAGAGTTATGTTTAATGTATTAGTATTTTCGTGTTGTCATCATCTAGCGGTTGGACAAACATAGACAGTCATACTGGGCGCCGCACCAGCGCTCTGTGTTCACTGTTGTTCTCATAAAACAATAGATGGCGTTACGAGATGCGAACGCGCCGACTTGTTCAGTTAATAACTAATATTGTCAACTATCATAGACACGTGATCTAGATGGAATGCTTTACACAAGGTCGTCGATCGTAATCGAATCTTTTTTACAAATGTTATTTCGTATTGTGAATGACAACACTGAGGGAACTCAATGAAAGGTCACCGGGAGTTTTTCCCGCCTCGTTTGTGTTCAGGAGTATGTATTGGGGCGGAGTGTATTTCGATGGTTGGTGATGAAGGACGACTGGTTGATGTATGGTTGTAATGCGAATTTTAATGTGATAATGGAAATGATGTAATGAATGGAAGAAGCGGTGGCGATGTGTGCGACGGGAGCGACCAGTGGGTGCGGGCGGCGGGTGCGGGCGGCGGGCGCGGGCTGCAGGACCCGCCGCCGGCGCAGTTGTCGGCAACACTATCTCTAGATGATGCGAAATAATACTACGTAGTACTGTCATAATTTATTTAATTTTAAAATCTAGAAATTCACAAATTATCAAACTAGAATTATAATAAAATAAAAAAAAAAACGTTATAATTCAAAATATGCGTATATATTATTTTTAATTTGTCGAAATGTTACATATTGTTTTAATAAAAACCAACGAAGAGAAAAAATTGCATTTTATAATCTTCACAAAATTCAGTGTTGCCAACATTGCTTATTAAATATATATATAGAATTTATCACACACACACATAAACGTCGACCTTCGTCCAATCCTAACTTTGACCATAGACAAATTGCACTTTACTCAAACAGGGAAATTGTAAAAACATTGTACAAACCACTTTTGATATAGAACCATAGACAACCTATAGATGGAGTAATTCATACCAATTTGACATCTAAAATACATGAAATTTATTATTGTAACCCTGAATAATACTCTAACAAATTGACTTCACGCTTCTTTGACTTTAGTGTACTCCTTTAGGCATCTATAGGTGGTTTAACTATATACTGTCTACTGCTTCTGTCGGAACGTAACGAAGGCTAGATCGTGTGTAGACAAACTTCCATATATGTATACGTAATTATATTTATATAAGGTATTTACAAAAGATTTACAAGCTAGTAAGCGTAATCTTCTCCGAGCTGTTGGGAGGAAGGTGACATCATGGGGGCGGCTGGACGCGAACAGGCGGGGGGATCGTGGCTGAGGAAGAGAAAGACACTGGGAGTGTAAGGGACAACATTAGAACTGTCATGGAATGCTGTGATTCAATCAGGGGAAAGATACGTGTAGGGTATGGGACAGAAACCTATTAGATATATATGAGGCACGCGTATGCGCTCTGTCACGACAGGGTAGGGACTGTGGAAGGGTAGAGGACGCGGGAAAAGAAACATAACTATAAACTTGTGTTTTAAATATATGATTGTTGTATACATCGCGTGGACAGAATGCACTAAGACGAGCACAATCTTCAGTAACGATGGACAGGAAAAGGAAGGGAAGGGAAGACGAAAAGGTCAAAGGTATTTTGTAGTAAATTCATGCATTTTTGGATATGGATGGAGTGTCATACAAGTTTGATGTGACATTGGGAGCAGTGATGTGAATAAAGGAGGTATTTTGACGTCATTGGTTCAGGAAGTCCCTGCAGGTAGGAGGCTCTCTAGGGAGGCTGCGTGCTCGTGTACCCTGATGGCCTCACATCTTCACAGTAACTCAATCAATACAATAATATTTTGTGAACAGTTTTGTTTTTTCTTAAATCCCTTAATCATCATTTTTTCACATCGCTAAATTAATTAAATCAAATAATAATAATAATAAAAAATTCTTTTCATCTCCAACTTATATAAAGTAGAATAAACTTAATATTGCAAATAAATTTAATATAAAATGTTTCTACACAAGGCCGAACTAACATCGCTTCATTCAAATATCAGTAGATTTACATTAATTCACTAATTCTTCTAACCATTCCTTGTAAGCTTGAAAGAGCTTGTCAGGATATGGTTCACAATAGTCAAATGGATTCGAACCCACGACCGCTGGATCGGTAGTCCGTATCACCGTTAGGCTATTGGCGCTTCAAATGTTATATTAGCTTTATTTTAAGGGCATAATAATTTATTTACCAACGAAAATTATAAATAAATCAATTATAAACAAATCAAAATATGGCGGCGCGTTGACATTTGACGGATGCTTTTCGCGCGCATTCGACTAACTTTTTTTTTTTTGGTTTGAAATGTTACGACGATGTATCCGTGGTGCCAAGAACATAAAACAATGTTAAACAATTTTTTTTTTTTTGACAAAACGAACGTAAAAATTCAATAATCAAATAGAAAGGAAAATAATCTAGGTATTTTGTTTTTTTTTTCGTATTGGTAAATTGATTTTGAAATTAATTAAAAAAAAATGGTTTTTTTTTAAATTCCGAACTAATGTGATCTGTACGGGAAATTTAATGTTGTTTTTTTTGTTATTAAATTAAAAACTAATTTCCCTCTACATCTTTACATCTGTTGTATATATTTAAACACTACACTTAACTGTATCTTGGGTTTCAAACGGCACGTGTACAGATATTGTATTAAAGCTCAAATAATGACATCTGTCAAAGAAGTTCTACAGATAAATGTTTTATCTGTAGAACTTTAAGAAATATTAAGATTTTAGACGCAATTTTTACGTTTATTGTACTGGCAACATTGAACTGATTTAAATTGTCTTTTAGAATGACTTTTCGTTTGTTAATTTTTTTCAAGATTAAATTATATTAAAAAATCGTGTTGCATTTTAGTTATACTTATTGCATTGTAATTTTTTTTATTACTTAAAACGAACGCACCTCGACGTGTTTCTTATTCGACACGTCTTTTAAATTAGATTTCGCATTTAAATTATTATTTTAGTATTAGTATTTGTTTATCTAAATATTTTCTAAACTTAACGGGCAATCGTAAACAACTAAATACTTAAATGGCAAACGAGATTTAATCGTAGAGGTGGGATATTGCTTTAAAAACTATTTTTTGTACTAATAATTAAAATTAGTATGGCAGACTTACTTATATTTACACTTTCGAAGCACGACGCACTTTCATATAACATTTTTCTTTCAGTACCATATCAATACTTAATCAATGTCGATACAGACAAAATAGTCGTTTTATATCAAATTATAAACAGGACAACTGTCTCTCGTGTCCTCGATTTCACGGTCTACTGAGTAGACCAAGGTCTTTCGAGTAGACCACTGTCTTTCGAGTCGACCACGATCTTTCCAGTAGACCGCAGTCTGTCGAGTAGACCACGGTCTTTCGAGTAGACCACGGTCTTTCTAGTAGACCGTGTTCTTTTCAGTAGACCATACTTCTCTAGGCTTATAGAAGACTATACAGTTGCCTATAGTCTATTATTTGAACAGTCTTTTGTGTAGACAATAACCAAAATCATACTTTGTTCAATTCTCATGTCACAATTACACTAACATCAATCGTAAACTTACTTACGTCTTTAAATAGATATTTTCCACTGTACACTCGATTTCCAATTATTGGTCCTTCGATAGTCTGCACAGTTAACACATGACTTGTCCAGTACACTTGTTTTCCACATTATTGGTCCTCCGTACACTCAATTGCATTCAAATTTAGACATTTTCCGTCTTTAAAAACACTTTTGTCTATTTTGGGCGTTACAAGTTGTGCCGGTTCCGGCGGTGCACCGCGGCCGCGGGCAGGCTGAGCGCGCGGTGGTGGCGCAGCTGCTGGCGGTGCGCCGGGTCCAGCATGGCGGTGTAGCCGGCGGAGCACAGCGCGGGGTGGCGCTGGTAGAAGGCGCGGTAGCCCTCATGGAGAAGGTAGATCTCCGGGTAGTGGAGGGACGGGTAGTTCTCCTGGTTCTTTGCGCGATCGTTGGAACGAAGGAAGCGCGATCTGGGGAAATTATTTTTTTTTTTACTTTTTAATTATTATTAATATATATAATAGCTTATTGTTTTATAGATACTGATACATTTTTTATATAAATATGGTTTATAATAGTGATGGGGAGATTGTGAAAAGGTTACAATGGTATATATGGAGATGATCACATAAACAAGGTGATGAGATGGCTAACTATGAAGGTAGAAGACGGAATGTGTGAAGGACATGACTCTCTAGTCATATCCTTCTGTATACATGTACATCTCTATGTATGGAGTATTGTGCCGTCACTACGTGGTAGGGCTGATGATGAAGAGTGCCCCGATGCCCGTAGGCATCAGAAACACCAGAACTTTATATACTTACAATTTAGGTCCTCTCTCCAACGAGAACTCGCAGTGGAATATCAGTATACTGCGTTTATCTCCTGACTGCGGCGTCAGTGGCTCGTCGACCAGCGCCAGCACCTGCTCCGGCGTGTACAGGTTGGCGGCGCCCAGGATGTGGCCGCCTTCGAACTCGTACGGGTACCGGCAGTCGATCACCTGGAAGGGATACCTTCAGTTAGAAAACCTTGGCTGCTTACTTCATCGCCTGTGGGATGGTCAGAGATGTCTGAAGCACTGCCAGCGCTCACGGCGGCCTTGTAATATAGGGTGGGCAGACAGTGGGGATGTGAGCTGATGATGATCCCAATTTCAGTGTGAAGGAAAATATGATGTCTGTATATATGTGCAGTAATTCAAAGATATATGTGAAATTACTGCACCGTCTGTCAATATAGGGTAGGCAGCTCGGAGCTCGGTGAGGACTGACCTGGTAGCGTGTGACGCAGGAGTCGAAGCCGCCCCGCAGCAGCGCGGCCAGGGTGTCGCAGGATATGGACTTGAGGTCGGCGTGGTCGCCGCGCGTCAGCGGCAGCGCGAACGGCAGCGAGAAGTCCCCGATGAGGTCGGGCTCCAGCACCGCTGTCGGGAAACTCAACGTTAACTATCGACTCCGACTACGACAGTCTTAGTAACGAAACACATTAAGCAAAGTGCCAAGAACATAATGGTACGCACTACCGATGTAGCGGTCGTGTGTTCGAATCTAGTGGACTTGTGAATTAATACAAGTTCTATATCTAAATCTATATTTTTTAATGAAAATATCAGCAAATTTTATTAATTCACTAATATTTCTTGTACCAATTGAGTTCTACGCTTGTTATATAGATCACAATAGTCGAATGAGATTCGAACTCTCGACAATAATAGGAAATCCGTATAATAACCATTAGGCTATTGACGGTTATTTTTTTTTCAATTAAAAGAAAAATGCTAGCAAAATTTAAGAACAGTTGGTACAAGAAATATTAAGTAGTAATTAAGAATTAACTCGTCACTGATGTAAAGTGTACATCAGATGTGTAAATCATATTTGTAAATCAGATGTGTAAATCAGATTTGTTAATCACATGTGTAAATCATATATGTAAATCAGATGTGTAAATCAGATGTGTAAATCAGATGTATAAATCAGATGTGTAAATCAGATGTGTGCATCAGATGTGTAAATCATATTTGTTAAATCAGATGTGTAAATCATATTTGTAAATCAGATGTGTAAATCAGATTTGTTAATCAGATTTGTTAATCACATGTGTAAATCATATATGTAAATCAGATGTGTAAATCAGATGTATAAATCAGATGTGTAAATCAGATGTGTAAATCAGATTTGTAAATCAGATGTGTACATCAGATGTGTACATCAGATGTGTAAATCAGATGTGTAAATCAGTGTCGTCAGTTGGCTTAGTTGGTTTACTTACATCGCGCGAGGGCGGACATGATGGACGCGTTGTTCTCCGAGTACGCTCGCTGTAGCACCGGTCTCTGCCTGTCCACTTGCGGACTGCCGCAATTGGATTTCCTCCTCTTATTGCAGCCGTTTTGTGACTCATTGAGTTCCGGCCGCTTCTGTGACCTGGACCCCGGCGACTCGGCGATGGAGAACAGCGACACGCGAGCCCTCGAGTTCAAACTCATACTTCTGTGTATTAAAGGCTTTCTTTGATGATTCTCATTCGTTACAATATCTTCTTTTATCGGTCCCGATAATAATTCGTTGAAATTCGCCATTTTAGGCGAATTCGATATATCCTCTAATTCCAAGAAAGGTTCTTCAAGTTCCGATACGAAACCGCTCTCCATGGACGCGGTGGACTCGGACGGGAACCGAACTGTGGTACAGGGGGACGTTGAATCACTTTTTGTTGGTGTTTCAGTGAACTTTAGTGATTTCTTCACTGATACAGTTGATTTTTTAGTTGCCGGCGACGTGAACTCGAAGAGCTCGTCCTCGAAGTGCAGCATCCTGGTGGCGGCCACGTGCGGCTTGTTGAACGACGTGGAGGCTTCGCTGTCCGCTAATGGCGCTCCGAACACAAAGTCCTTGGAGCTGATCTTCCTCGTGGAGGATCTCCCCCGGGAGATGATGTCGGGGCTGTCGGTTGATATGATCTCGTATTTGGAACACTGGTCGAAGTTGTCTGCGTCGAATTCCTCTTCTAAATCGTGTAGGGTGTCGAAACCTGCGTCCACGTCCGCGTCCGCGTCTACATCCTTCTCCGGCACATACACCTCGCTTAATTCACTCTCATAAGACTTCTGCGGCAATGCATCCGTGAAATCCAACTGAAATGGGAAATTAAACATGTATATTTATATATTTAAAAAAAAATCTGTACTATATAGAACGTAAACTGTATGTACCGTGTGTTACGTAAAACGTCTGCGCACGCGCATTTGAACAATTCAGTTTGTAACAAGCTCTACACTGACACGAGCTGATAGGATATAATTACGGTACAGCATTTATTTTTTTTTTCAATTTCTTGTATCATTTATTTAACTGTACTAACTACCCTGTTTTAATTATACTCAAAGTTACATTGTAACATTTAGTGCAGATTTAACATGAAGTACAAATTGATATTTTCTTAATGAGATAAATTTAGAAATAATGTAATTAGAAGATTTTAGTTAATTCACTAATATTCCTTTCACCACTCCAACTGAAGTGACTTGTGACCTGTTCACAATAGTCGAATGAGATTCTAACTCTCGACAATGATCGGAAAACCGTACACTAACTATTAGGCTATAGGTGTTTGATAGATTAATTACTGTAATTAGTAGAGTTACAATGAAATTGTAAACATACCTTAGCCGTTGACCAATTGTTCACTTTGTCAGTGCTCATCAGAGACTGGAAGGTCTCTCCGAACGAACAGTCCCTCGTCTCCTCCTCCATGTCCAACTTCATGAAGGTCTCGCTTATTAAAGGACTCTGATTCTCTTTGTTGGACATTTTAAATTTATTCCTCTCTTCAAATATCTTGGTTATCTTGGCTGAACTCCGCCTGACTCGGTCCGAACGACTCGTTAATGGCGACGTTCGGTCGCTGGGTGATTTCGTTAACGGTGCGCTTCTGAGTCGTTCAATGGTGGGTGATGTTATCCTCTCAATGATGGGCGAGTTCATCGGTCTGTACAACGGTGAGTTTTGTAGTTCACCAAGCACCCGTCTCTTCGGTGTGGCTATAGGCGAGCTGTGCGGTGACTGTTTGCTGTTAAAGTCTAACGAGTGCGGGTTCATTTTCAATTTGAAGTTTGCCGATATTGATTCGCTCTGTTTGCGCTTTTTAGCGCTATTCCCAGAGTTAATTTTGAAGTTTTCTGTTATCAACCTGTAACAAAATTAAATTTAGATTAGTTTTTTTTTTAATACAATTATCTATAATTTTAGAACAGTAGAAAAAAGTCTAGACTTAGTAAATACTAATAATTATTGTTTACATGTAATTTATAACAAGATACTTAGTTAGTTAAAGTTGTTACAATATAACATAGTTCTTAGGTATTGTACATAACAATTTTTTCGATTGGTTGACTTATATATCAAATCTACATGTTCTGTATATTATATAATTATGTAGTGAATTAATTTAACATTGCTCATAGTGATGTTGTAATTATTACCTTTGTATTTTAAAAAAAATGCTAGTTACCAACTAAAAAAAACCCTCGAGAGGTTCAAGGGAAGAATAGAAAGAAGTAAAAATTGGTTAAATCATTAATTGTGCAGTAGGTAACTAGTGAACAAAGATATTCTGATGTGTTTTTTTATATAAGAAGCGAGCAAATAAATCACTTCTGGTTTATTTAATTAATATCCAAAAAACACTAATTTCTTAAATAATTATTTATCCACCAGTCTTTAAACATACCAGCTTTTTAATAAGTTAATTGTGATCATCATTTCATATGATTAACGAAACTAAGGAATTTATTTTAATATAAATATATTTCACTTCATTATCATCATCATATGCCCACTGCTGGACCAAGATCTTAATTCCTCAACAGTACAGGATACTCTTTCCGCAATCAACGACTTCCCGTCACTAAGACGTCAGTCCACCTGGAGGAGGGACTCTGACTTGACAAATGTAAAATGTTCTATAATATTTCAACAAGTAAAGCAATCTTAATAATATTGTTTCTATAACATCGCTGCGGTCACGTCATACCCAAATCGTAGTTTAAAAGACAACAATATATGTTCACTTATAAAGGGTAAGATCACAATAGACAATTTTTTTCCTTCTTCACGACATTAGGGACTCGATATAAGCAATAAATACCCTGCAACTGGTTACCTTCAAGCTCGTCCCCAATATCCCAACACATTATTCCGAGTTCACAACACACAATGAATTCCGTTAGAGGTTATGAGAATTGTAAACCTCTACAAATTAAAAATTCCCATGTAAATGCACTCAACTTTTAACGTATCATTTTTGTATTTAATTTTCAATAACAGGTAGTTCTAACAATATATCAGCTGAAATATGTTCGCGCGCTTTCGTGTTTGATTTTGACAGCTGTCTTTATCACATGCGATTTGCGTTCGGAAACGCGTAGGTCAAGGTAAATGAGCAAAGAAGTTTTAGTTGTTTGTTTAAAAAATCATTTTTATCTGCATTTCGTATGAGTAATTGTTATTTAAAACCAAGTATTTGGAGGTTGCATTGATAAGGATTTTTTTTTAAAGTACCACTTGAAAAACAGTATTCTTGTAATACAAAAATATATTTCTATGTAACGTAAATATTTAAAACTTGTTCGAACAAAAGAAATTCAGAGATAATGCGCATTTCTAACAAAAGATAAGTATCGCTTGAAGTAAATCTGATCAATATTCAGTAAATTAAACATTTTCAAGGGATGGGGCGATGGCATGAATAAAATATCGATTTTAACGGCACACATTTAACGGAATATTAAAATACACGTTCCGATTTACGTTAATAATAGTAAACATGAATAATTAATACTGGCTAGATCATGTTGTTTTGTTGCAATTTATAAACAATTTTCCTTAAAAAATAAACTTTGTTGTAAAAACTTCCTGTCCACGTTTGTGAACGTGGCTTTTGCACATGTAGAGATTAACATTGCTAAAGTTATTGTTGATACAATAAAATATTTTACAAAATGAATTTGACTGTATGCAACTACACAATAAACGTCCATTTATATGTTAGAAGTAATTGATATATAAATTGTCACTAAAATTAGTTTTAATCCTCACATTATTTATATTTTAAGCATTACTGGTGAGACGTGGTTATGAACAATGACCTTCAAAGAGGAAGAAAACTTAGAAAGCGGAGAAAGATCTGAAGGTTGACAGAAGGAAGACGGGTGCTGGAGAACAAGATTAGTGTCTTAAGATTGAGAGGATGGTTGGCAAAACGATTGTAAGATGTCAAGCGATAACCTCAAGAATCTGTTGGATTACCTTGTGAGAATCAGAGAACACCGGGACGTGGTGCGTTTCTCATGACCACAATTAATCAGCTCAAAGACTAACGTTGACTAACTAAGACAAACTTTGGCTATCTCTTGTGCCGGCTAAGACTTAATTTAGGAAGACAGATATAGTAAGTCAAATAGTGTTCATTAAAATATGGTATTTAAAGACTGGTCTGTAATTGCTGCTGGGTATTTCATTGTTTGAATTTAAGCAAGGAGGTTATATAGTAAAGACCTCCTTGCCCGCGCCGAGTCATTCATTGCCCACCCTTGTGTTTCAACAATGGGGCCCTTGCACTCGGCCTTATCACGGTTTTTTTTTTGCCGAGTTAACGGTACAGCGTACAGACAGCCAGGGGGACTAGCTGCATGCGTCAAACGTGATATAGTCTGCAAGAAATATGTAAGAAGTTTGTGTTATTTTTTTTTTTTAATTCCAAATACGAATTGATGTTTCTAAATCTATCTTGACTGAGTACATTGCCCATACAACCCTACGTACTAAACTGGCTTTTGAGTCATATTTAATTAAACTATTAAAACTAGAAACCGAGTTGCACGTGAGTTAAGCCGTTTTATAAGTGATATCATATTTAATTGTTATTTTTTTGTATGTACAAATATGTTTCTCCTCTATTTTAACTACTAATTTCTTATTTTTTTTTAAATTAGTCTATCGTTCCAAATTCGTAATTATTATAAAATTTCAAGACGAACATTGCAATTTTTTTTTTAATTTAAGAACGTTTTTTCAACTGTCAACTGTCAGAGAACATTGTAATATAACCTTTAATTTGTTAGCATTAAGGTCGAAGTTACTTTGTGATGTTGTTTTAAAGGGTTGCAAGGGAAAGTATTGAAATTAGCCGGTGCTGCCCTCTTTAGTTGAATGTTGCATCGCATTGATACAAGACCATTGTTAAGAATGAAGCGGGTTTAAACGGTCTTTCAAATATCTTACAGACAATTTTTATTCCATAGTCACTATTGTCTTCACGATGCTATAACGGAGGTTCAATTCCGATTTAAAGTCCGGAACTTTTGTTTATACACTTGTTCCGATTAATGTAATAGGAAGTCGACATGCGACTAATCAATTAAAATGGAGAGAATTTTATTACCGAACACATTGTTGGTGGGCAATATTTAAAATCTACTGTATTCAATGGAAAAATGTTTATATTGTATAGTCCAATTACCTTGGAAGGCGTTAACATTACGCTACGTGTCACAGGAGCGGAGCAGTCATTTCAATTCTAATAACTCTCCAGCTTTATATCAGTGTACATTGATAATGTATATGACATTATATTTATTTTACGAATTAATTTACCCAAGTACTGAGAACTTTAAAAACAATATTATTTAATCTTACAACAGAACAGAAAAATCTTGACAAATTAATCCAGAATTTGTCAAGATTTTTCTTAGTTGTAGATAGTTTGTAACGCGCCTGTCTTCAACTCTCAATCTTAATATTAATAATTGAAGAATACGTTTTGTATGGATAGATATTTGAACCTGATTTGTGCAAAACAAAAGTCACATCCGTGTTTGTTTCGCGACACCGACGGTATGTCACTCGTAGCTATCCTCAAATACGTTGTGGTTGCGACATCTGTCACGTCTATATATAGCCAAGGTCACAGGAAGGATATCGCCTGCGCCTGCGCCTGCGCCCGCGCCCCGACCATCTCAGGAAATACCTACACCGGATTTGTTACGGTTTAACGGTTTCTCTTGTTTTTTTTTATTCGGTTACCGGATAGATTTAATCCTAATTTTAAAACGTATTTAGTAAATTTATCGATACCGAAAGTGAGAAAGCAATCGGAAGTTACGATCTTACGGAATCGGAATCAGAATCGGATTTCTGTATGTACCTACCACCAAACAATCAAATCAACCAACCTGTTTGATGTAGGGACACCCTAAAAGCCGATAGAAATTAATCGATACAAAAACCGTTAAAAACGGTAAAGCACGCGGGCACGGGGTGCGGGGGGGGGGCTACCACCCTATGGTTACATTTGTCAGTGACCGTTTGGTAATTAAAGCAAAAATATCTTTTTCCGTATTAATTAATATTAAAACAAAATAAAATAGAAAACATTTTAATTCTATTTATTTAAAAATTTCAAATTTTGGATAGTTGCCATAATAATTTGATGAAAAATACAAAATAGAAATATTTTATAGTATTCACAATAATAATCTTCGAAGCATCAACATCGGTTTTTTTTCTACACACTGCTAGACACAGGCCGTCCCGACTGTCTCCAAACTTTGAATTACTTTAATAAAAAAAAATATATCTATTACCGTATTAAAAACCGAAATTAAAAACCAAATAAAAAAAAACTGGCTGTACGAAGGGTGTGTTATTGATTTTATAACCGTCAATGAAAAAAAAACAAGTTGTCTATTGTCGAGTACTCCCCCGACGTGGCGCGTGCGGCGCGCGGGACGGCTGCGCGGGCGCTGTAGGAAGGCACAAGTGTAATATCCCAAGATACAATACAATGATTTTTTTTTAATACTATATTGTTGATAAAAGCGTCGATGGCGCAGTTAAGCGCTTAGCCGGACCGTATTCGACCCCCAGGTTCGATCCTCAATATACCAATGTGTGTTTTTTTTTTCGAATTTCATATGTCTATTTCGTAGAAAGTGGTCGGATGCCTACGCATATTGTGGAAGGCATCGGGGAAGGGAATGTCCAGCACTGGGCAGACGTGGGGCTGATGATCAGTTGAGGACGATCACATGTGTTTTAATGAGTAGAAATCTAACATAACCCTGACCCTCAAAGGACAAAGTATCTTATAAAGATGTCCATCCAAATACTAAATAAAAAACAAATAGTAAGTAGAAAAAAAAACGAATTGAAGAACTGTAGTTGACAGATCGGTAGAATAAGGTTCGGCCGGTTTTTTTATATGTTAAAACAAGTTTAGTCCAACACCAAACGTATTAAGAAACATGAAAAGTTGCAAAACGAGAGGGTGCTGCAAGGGGCCAACCCTTACTTGCCAATCAGCATGGACTCCGAGACTGATATGCGAAGGGACTTTAATGTAAAGGATATTGGTGATAAAAATATCGAACCGCCAATACTCTAATGTTTATTGCACGAACTAACGACCTAGCGGTCGCTGGTTCGAGTCCCACCATTCGATTATTCTCTCGGACCATATCCTAGTACAAGGTTAGAGCTTAGTTTGGAGTGGTGAGGGGAATAAGTAAAGATTGCAAGTAACGTCAGTGATGGAGAAATTGAAAAGTAAAAAAACGTGGTATGTATGGAGAGATAGACACATAGGCAGAGGACGGAATCTGTGAAGGATATGCCGGAGAAGGCAGTGACAGATATGACGCCAGTATGGAGTACTGTGACGTCACTACGAGGTACATGAACTGTTCAGATCAAAGATAAAATATAAAAGAAGAATAACCGAATAACAGTAGCAACAGTAACGGACCACCGTTAATTGTGTCAAAGGTAACAATAGAGACGTGCGGCGCGTGCGCGTGCGCGTGCGCGGGCGACGCGCATCTGCGTCAAGACGTAACAAGTGCAATTTCAAATCTCGAGCGCCAGCTGTGTTGCCAGCTGCATAATTGTTACATATCGCACCTTTGCGTCTTGAGGCAAAGGCGTCGGCGTAATGCCATTTAATTTATTTTTTTTCGAACGTTGACCTTTGTAGGAAGTAAGGGGGAAGTTGGCAGATGTTTACAAAGACTGTGGTATAGAAAAAAAAATGATTTGTTGCATTTGTATATCGATTGAAGAAATTAGAGGGAAGCTCATTAATTTCCTTTCAAACATATCTAACATACAAATACTATATGATGACGCCAGCTGTTTACTACAGTAATAGAAGTTTAAGAACATTGACAAAAGTAACGGAAAATATTCAGAAAGATCGTTTCTTGATTTCATCAGTTTAACTACAAACAAGTAGTTAATGTTACTCTCGCTTACATCAGCTACTTGCCGGTAGTCTCGACGGAATCGAACCAGCCGCTTCGGAGACTAACAGGAAGAAATGCGAACTTGCGGAATATATTCGTGATGAGGTAGGAAATGGTTGGAATGGGACCAGGAGTTTGGAGTAGCCTGCTTAGGTTAGACTCGGTGCGGATGGGAAGTTGTATACGAAAGGGGGACTTCACGTGGAGGGCATCGGGAAAGGTCTATGTCCAGCAGTGGGCGGACTGACGTTGAAATATATTGGTGAAATATGATTTTTTTCAGTCTTACACACTGGCTGGTAACAATCTTATATTTTTATTTCTAACGGTTTTATTTTAATTGATTAAACGGTTCAAATCCACGTGTTCCGATTGACAAGAGATGTTTTTTCTCTCATTGAATGTTTTAAATAAGAAGTTGTGAATGAGACACCGGAAGGCACGTGCGGGTACAACGAACACATCCGATTCACTTTCATTCATTCAAGAGTCCGGTGTTGCCGTGTTGACATCGTGGCACGTGAAACTATATTAGCATATTAATAGATCTGAACAGATATATTGAGAAAAGATTTTCCATCGTAATTACTCTAAAAAGTTGGCATTTCCCGCGTGATTCAACTATCAGTGATGACAGTTATCGATCGATAGATGGCGTTACTCACACGTTTTGTATTTCGTGTCGTTTTAATAATTGATTAATTACTGTGTTGATAATTATTAGAGTTTTATTTACGTCGTTTTTAATAATATAACAAAGAACGTAATGACATATATCTTAATATAATACTTGAATTGTTTTAGGTTCAGTTTCAACCGACAGGTAGACAGATTCATCTGTATTTTATTTGTTGCAACAACTATCCAGTACTGTGATATATTAGCAATAATCCGTCATTATTTTTTAAAACCACATTAAATCTTTTCATACCAATGAACACAGTTCTCTTATTGTGAACGTCGAATTTCACCGATGTGTAATAAAGTCTTTGTTAATAGGAAATCTTAACGACATTCCTTGGATGGGTGCGCAGTGACGTAGAACCGGAAGGAGCCCGCGCACAGGATTCAAGCACGGCGACTCGCGCCCCGAAGGTCACGCCAGCGATTTCGTAAAACAAACTGATGTCTTACCTGCGTCATTCGTGAAGCAAATAACCTGACGCATTTGCATCTTAACTCAGAGGTGACGTACATAGATATCTCCCTTTCCAATCTCTCCAATAGCATAATGATTAGTGTACAGATTTTCGATCATATGATCGAGTTTGAATCTCGACATTTGACTATTGTAAACCATGTCCGAGCACACGCCTAAATCTTAGTTAGAGTGCTAAAATAAATATTAGTAAATTAACAAAAAATTACTAATATTTTTACTTAGAAAAAACATCCTTCATCCCTCTTTCGTTACGTATCAGTCGTTCGTATTTCTTGTAAGCAAGTAAGCTTTGACTTGTGTTATATGGTTTACAAGATTCGAACCCACGACCGGTAGTACGTTAACCATTAGACTATTGGAGCTTCTAATCTTATATAAAGGTTATATTCAAAAT
Source organism: Papilio gigon (assembly GCA_027563995.1). NCBI lineage: Eukaryota > Metazoa > Arthropoda > Insecta > Lepidoptera > Papilionidae > Papilio > Papilio gigon. The sequence goes on along the minus strand of JAODUI010000022.1, from coordinate 818,980 downwards.
GTATTAACCATATGTCTTGTAAACGAACACCAACAATTTCATATTTGACTGAGTCCAGATGCGGCGACGCGGGAGGCGTCCTCTGGGGGGTAAACTGGTTACCACACATGGTAAGAGAACGTTTGTTTTCTTTAGGAGGTAGGAGAGCTGCGTGTTGCCTCAAATAGATATCGTAATGGGTATGCTAGAGGACGTTTGATTGAAACGAGGTACACAGAGATAAACAAGATGATGAGTTGGATGGCGACAGAGGTAGAAGACGGATTGTGTGAAGCCAATGACGGATGTAGTTCTTATTTTAAAATCTCAGTAGCTTCATCAAATATTGCTTATTACGTATACCACCTATCTACTTATTTCTACATGATTTCGGAATATAAA
>JAODUI010000022.1:793973-809869 GCA_027563995.1 Papilio gigon | reverse complement strand
ACAGATATCTGTAAAAAGCAACGCCAAAAACCTCACCCAGCGGTCAGTCACAAGCACACATTCAATATCTTTAAAGTATATAGAACGTAACAGTGTTGTTTATTGTTTTTTTTTTGTATTAAATACAAAAATACATACAATAATAATAAATGTCTATTAACAGACAAGTCAAGGTCTGACACTGACACACATGGTTTCAAATTATCTTCACATAAGAGGGATAATTCAAAATTTTACGAAAAGTACGACATAAAACCGATTTGCAATTTTATATCTTTAAATAGAAAAAACGTATTGATTTCCCCTTTTGGTTTTATACTCGCTGGTCCCACAGATTGTATCATTTACACGTTAAAAACATGAAATGTAACAAATGAGTTGTGTTGCCGAGTGCGCGCGGCGGAGGAGGATCATGAAGAACATCCTGTGATAAAACAAGTTTAATATTCGTCAAGTAAACAATAACGTACACAATTACACGCGCGGCAACACACAGCGCCGAGAGAGCTTTGCGGCGTCGAGTGAGAGCTTTGAAGACTCGACTAACTACGCTAGGGGGCCGTTCAAGTATTACGTAAGCAGATTTATTACAATTATTCACGTCCCTCTTGTCAACAAAATAAGCAAAGCTCTGCCCCCTCCCTTGACGTAAACATTGCTATATGAATGTTCCTACTAATGAATTCTAATTGTTTCAATGATTCATGAGCAGCAGTTGTAATTCGTTGTCGATAGTTTTCAGATAATGTGCAGATTGCTATGTAGGGAACAGTAAATAACTACTGACGTAATCACTATCTAGACCCTCACCCATGTCATCAATAAGCAAAGAAAAGACACCCCCGTCCCCTATAGCGCTTACGAAATACTTGAACGGTGTCTAGAAACACGTAACCAAAACACATGCAACTGTTTTATAGGCAGTTAACACAATGAAGTTATCAAAACACAGTAACATTTCAAAAGGGTTGAATTCGTATCGAGTCTATTTTTATTTGACCCACTTAACTAAACACTAATACTGAAAGAAGCGCCGATAGCCTAATTGTTAATGTACTGACTACCGATATAGTCGTGTGTTCGAATTAATTCAACTATTGTGAACCATATAACCAAGTTCAAACTAACCAGTAATGGTTACAAAAAATATTAGTAAATTAACAAAAATCTACTGATACAGTTATTAAAATTAACACGACTCGTAAGTGACGTCACGGAGAGATAAAATTATAGAAAACACCCGGAACAGTTTTTTTTATCTAAGCAACATTATCGCGTTCATTTAAATAACCCTTTGGTAGGCGAGAGTAAAAGAGTACCGGCACACTAGAGAACAAATCAGTGCCTTTAGAGAAATAAAAAAAAAACAACCTGCTCTATGGAACTCGCTTAACGGCCGCCGCCATCTTTTTTTCTAACGCAACGTCTTGGGGGTTTCACTCCCACACAATAGTGATACCATATTCTCTAAGACGAATCAATTTTTTCTATTAATTAAATAATTAATTAATTTATTTTATTGTAGACAGACAATTGTAAGCCATTTCACAACACTTGAACATTCTATAGTCTTAAAAGTTATTCAGTCTGTGCTTGTCTGTGAACGCTGGACGACGTTTTTGGCGCGTCTTTTGACAGATAAAGTGTCAAGAACACGCTCGTTTGTCATTTTGTGTTATTTATATATTACAGTAAAATGTAGTTTAAATGTAATATGACATACTAGTATAAATGTCGGATTACATTAAGGTTGCGTCAGATTTCATCCAAACACGTTACGTCTTTTTGTAGTGACCATACAAACGTCCATACATAACAAAATTGCATGTAGGGGAACTCGTTAATGTCACACAGTTAGTCTTACTTGATTACGTCATCGCTAAGTGTTCTCCTTAGTATAGTTTTATATTAAATCTATTAAAGATACTTCCGACAAAGTCATCATCAGTCTTTGTCTACTCATAGACCTTCCGATGCCTTCAGTATATGGTCTTTTGATATCCAAGGACTTCCCGTTGTCACGGTTACCCTACACACCAACTGTCAGAGGCCTGCATTAACGGGCAGTCGGAAGAGAAAACATTACAGTATTAGTTGTTTATTTATTAACCATGTTTTAAGAGAAGGAGGCAAAGGGGATCACCAGGTGATCGTTAACTTCCAGACATCTGTAATACTAGAGCAACAGATGCATTGCGATCGAGAACCCTCGTTTCTTGGACGTACTGGTTTGTAAATACCTAAGACAGACTCTAGCACGGCGATTGTGGCGTGAAGTTGAGGGTTCATCGAGTTCCGTGGACATCTGTAAAACCAGAAAAACCGATACGTTGCCAATTGAGAAAAAACTTAAGGTCCTTCAAGAAGCGAGCATAACTCTTACTCAAAGGCAACGCATCTGCTGCCTTAGTGTTGTATGTCCACGGACGTCGACGACCAGCTTTGTGATCGGTGCTCGTGTGCCCCTTTTCTTATAAAAAGAGGTAAGTTTTCTTGAAGAACTAAGAGGTACTGGTTTGGAAATACCTTGGATAGAATAGTGTACGAAAGCTGTAGAACGAAGTTGAGGGTTCATCGAGGTCCAAGGACAACCGTAATACCAGAAGCGACGATGCTTTCCTATTTTTGTAGTACTGCATGTTGTTTGATCCTAAGTGGGAAGCAAATATAATTCTTTGACTGTATCCTGTATCCTGATATTTACACTAAACGTGTTATTTTCTATAATACTGCAGTACTTGTTGGACACTTTTCCACTCTGACATTTCCTGACATTTAATTCTATAGTTATACAAAGTATGTTTGCGCCAATCTCAGTAACTACTTGTTGGATATGAAAAAATCTTTTTGTATCGCACAGTCTTTATATCGAGGAAGGTTATAAGACATATAATATCACGCTACGATCAATAGGAGCGGAGTACAAATGAAAAATATTGCAATAATTACATTCGAGCTATGAAAAGTATTGAGATGAAATTCTTGGAAATAGTAAATGATTTAAAAAAAATGGGTTTTTTTTAATGTAAAATTAATACATATGTCACAGAAAAAAAATTATAATTTAGAAAACTATAATCATCTTGAAGCATACCGTGGAAGGAATTGGCATTGGTATTGGAAAGGCCTATGTCCAACAGTGAGCAGACAAGAGCTGATGATGATGATAATGAATCATCTGGGCAAATGTAGTATTTATTTTTTTATGTAATAAAAAACTATTTACGTATGTATAAATAAATCGTCAAGACCGGAAACTTTCATTCCCAGCTATTGACCTCATGATTTGCATACGTTATATGAAACATTTATAAACTAGAAATAAACCTTTAAATAACATTCAACAATAACGAAAAAAAAACTTACAAGTTTATAATGTTTAGTTAAAAAAAAACATGTGGAAGGATGTTGATAAAAAAATATACACGTTCCTGCCTACTCGTTATAGTTACATGCGTTATATTTATACAAAACTGGCTGTTTACAGCACCTCCTACCATGTCACCTAATTAAAACTAAAACGAAACAATTGATAAACGCATGTGCCTTTTCAAATTTAAAAAAACAAAACGCTTGCCTCTTACGTCAAACGAACCAAACGGTCGGCCATCTTGAAATATTTACGCGCGAAAAAGATTAGTACAAGCGTTCTTGACAATGGCCGCTTGATGACATAATGCGCGTGCGAGCGGGACGAAGGCAGACGTTAGAGCGAGATAGAGAACGCTGAATGAGAGTGTTTTTTTTATACAGCAGAGAATATGGCTAAGATACGGGGCTCACTGCGGTTTCGACTTGTTATGCTGCGGTCGTTGTTGGAAATCGATACGGAATAAAAACTACTCGAAATAACGATGCGTGTAAAAAGAAACAAACCTGGCCAGTTCCTAAGATCTTAAAAATAAAATTTGAACGCTAACTTTGGTCTCTGGAATTTATTGTTGACGGTTTGAACGTGCGCAAGGATGTTTTGATTTAACGAACTTAGAACAGTTTGTGTTGTTACGGGATCAGCGGGAAGGTCAACGCACCTTAGTAACTCATTAAAACCTTATTTCCTTTTATTTGACATTTGCATGATAGAATTAAAAGTAATTTATTACCTTAGCTATGCAACTGGCTGCGTTCAAAAGAAGAAAAGAAAACCGGTACCCACCGGTACATTATGCATTTCGAAATTGGAATGCTACGAGACTGGTCTACGAAGGAAAGCTCGGAGACCGTTGGGGATTTGAATTTGGAACGGGACTTGAAGATTTTCGTAATTCGAATTTTGTAAATAGAAAGCTCGCCCACGCTCCGCCATGTTGGTTTTGTGCATTGACGTGTGTCGATGTGTTGCCAGTTGTGATGCAATAACGAATACTAGGTACTTCGTTAACGCAATGAACTTGAACTGACAGGTGACTCGAATTTGAAGGTTAACATGGACACTGGAGACGAACTGTCCTCGGCAACTGTTTATATTCCATTGAGTACTTTGAGATGGGTTAAAAGACATCGTCTTCAAGGCCACTCTTACAGTACTAATTCGTATTCATTAAATAAATTATTAAACATTTCAATATACTATTTATAAAGACGGCTTCACTCACGTGTACGGTGTCAGTACCGACTAGTTTCGAGCCGATAGTTCACCGAGGTATTCTCACGCGTTTTAGTATTCAATTTTGACGTTTGTAAAATTGCATTATTTTTCTGAGACAAGGGGCAAACGAGGGACGGGACCACAAGGGTGATCGTAGCCAAGACATCTGCAACACTAGAAGAACCACACATATGTTGCCTTGCACGCTCGCTTGGCGGACTGAGTCGTATTGATTTGGAATTAACGCCGAGTACTGCTGTGGTAGGAAGTTGGACTAACGAGAAGTTGACAATGACTTGGACGATAGTGTCCCAGGATCGACTCTCACTATTGAAATCACTTACAATTTCAGTCCCCGCCCGTCGCGGCCGAGCGCACTGTACTACGTACTTGTGGTTTTTTTTTGGAAACGTCACGCTTCGGTGTTACAACCGACATTCAGGAATGACGTATTTGATATTAACGTAAATACACAGAGAAAGCGCCGATAGTGTAATGGTTAATTTTCGATCACGTTCGAGAGTTCGAATGCTGACATTCGAGTATTGTGAACAATGTTACCAGTCTAGTTTAGAGTGACAAAAGTAACATTGGTAAATTAGTGTTCATATATTGAAAAAGTAGACAAGTGGAGTCGCCAATTAGTCGAAATAGGATATTAAATCAAAGAAGGATTTTTTTAAATTCAGATTATACACATTTTGATGCACCAATAGCGTAATGGTCAAAAGTCTGGGCTACAGATCTAATTGTGTCGGGTTTAAATACCGCCATCCGAAATCGTGAACTATACTAACAACCTTATTAAGCTTAACTAGATACAATATTTGTGATTTAACAAAAACCAAATATTATTTTTTTTTTTAATCTTTACGCAAACTATATCAACTTTATGTACTTTACATGTTTTAAATTTTTAAATCAAGAAACTTATTTGAATTCCTTCAAAGCCTCTTACGTTGAGTTACAAAACGTTTATTGCTGCCCGGGAGGGTCGGCAGAGAAACGGGTTTCGTGTACGTGGCGTTTCGTATGATAGATAACATCTTAAGGAACGATGAGACTGACGGTTCAAATAGATTGAAATATTTAACTGACTGGTTCAATTTAAACTCTACAGTTATTTATGTTACTGCTAACAATAAAACATATATTTTAAAAAAATAAATAAATCAAATAACAACACTAATTCTTATCGAATTCAATGGAAATGAGAAATAACGAGTAGGTTCTTACCAGCAGGTACCATCGACCACTTGGCATCAGGTGGCATTGTGGTCAAGCGTTAATTGAATTCTCATAAAAAAAAACTCAATAAAACAATGTCACCTTTATAACCCTGTCATATACATATTACAGACATGTTTGTGTCATCTAAACACTGACACGATACTGAAACTATAGACAATAAATTAACATTGTTAACGAGCGACGTGTGTAAATATAATTTCCATTTTCCATTGAATTCGCCTATACTACATTAGACGAAGTTTGAAGGTAGCGCCAGTGATGGAAATGAGAAGCAAAAGATTGTCTTGGTGTGTGTTGTGTGAACGTGCTAGAGAAGGTGTGAGGTCAGTGGTTTTAATCTCAACATCTCCAGTATTATCTCCGTAATATAAAATACATTAAAACCATCACGAACATAGACAAAAACCCATAGTCAATCAGAAACAGGTTTCAAGTGGTCCGGGGAGTAAAAAAAATCGAAATGTGGTAACAGGATAGGAGCATAGCTCAGTGGTTAATATATATCATATTCGAATACTGTGTTCATTGTTCTAATCCGATCTCGTACCATTATCATCAACTCATACGTCCCCACTCTCTGTTTGCAGCCTATCCTATATCAGTGACTAGTCCACAGTCAGCGCTGTCAGTGCATTGACTGCACATATGTGCAGATATCACGCTTTCCGTCATCGTAATATCAAGTACATATGAAATTCCAAAATCGACACACATTGGTATAGCGGGGATCGAAGCTGGACAATGTCGAGTACGGTCCGGTCAAGCGCTTAACTGCGCCGCCGACGCTCGTATATTATGTACGTAAATTGTCAACAGGGTCAGTACAGTATGAACTCCTTACATCTCTGTCAGCTCATATCTGTACTCACCTCTCTAGCATTAATTCTCACATTCTCTCACATTACAATCCACCTTTATATCCGTCCACGATCTCACCGGGCCACATCCTTAATCGATTTTATGTTTTTCAACTGGATTGAATTAATATACAATATACTCACGCTATCAAGGGAAAAGTGGATCGATAGAGGACCGTAAGAAATACTGTACAAAATTGAATCGTATTCTAACAGTTTTATAGCTGAATATTCTTTGTGATAAATTTGCAATAAGGCAGGTGGTGTCACTGTGTGCCTACCCCCTCTGGTAGGGCGCGAATATATCATTGTTTCCATAGATAACGTAAAATTTATTGTCATTGTAAATTAAGGTCTCTTGATACCGGGCTCTTTGCTATGGACGATGTTGATTAAAATATAATTAATTTTAAAACAATAAAAAAAATGATTACGACATTTGGCTATTGATGCTACCATTGTTAGTGAGGAATGTCACCGAAACGGGGTAGGTAAAGTTACAAAGTAAATCAGAATTTCTATACGAAGAAAGTCGATATTTTAGCAACAATGTTGTTCAACGCAGATAATGCTGGCTGTTGTTTGCAAAAAGTAATTTACGAAGAATAGTGTTTATATGCACGCGATGTTGCCATTGTAACAAAAATATACCAAAAATGGTTAAAAATATTGTGAAACGAATTATATTATTAAAGTTAATTAAGTAGATTTGTTTTTTTTTAATATCACTACAATTAAGCCTATTCAAAGATCACCACTCCAGGATACTTCCAACCCTGACCGATGGCCCATCTTTTAGAAGGCTTGCCTTGTTCCGAACAACAAGAAAATGGACTCTACATGTTAGTGTTGCCAGTAGAACACAACATTTTCCCCGAAACTGTGTCACGAACGACTTCACCCCGCGTATATAATTGCGTTGTGGGGTGAGCAGGCAACATGCAGCGCATCTGTTGAGTTTGTTGAACTTATAGGGTGCCTATCGATCGCATCAGGAAATAGGGGACGTTGGGACGCGTGCTCCTAAACATTACTAGCACTCACAGTGCATTCATAAATACTCGCTTAGTGGAGATTTCTTCTAGAACATTTACACTAAGTGGTCGCTGAGTGCGAAGCTTAGCAAGTTATTTTGAAGCCTGCGTTCATGGTTTAAAATTATTTTTAATCTGGGTTAGATAAATGTTTTTGCGTCTGTTTGACTATAACATACTTCATCATCATCATCATCATATTAGTCACACGTCTCCCACTGCTGAGCGTAGGCCTCCCCCTTGTTATCGCCACGACGATCGGTCCTCGGCCGCCCTCATCCAGGATGCTCCCGCAAACTTGACCAGATCATCGGACCATCTTGCTGGAGGCCTACCCACGCTGCGTCGACCTGTCCGTGGCCGCTATTCTAGGACTCTCATTTACATACTAAAAAAAGCATAATAATTTCTCATTTCCAATGAATTCGATTGTTCTAATTTCAATCTTAAAGACTAGGGTCGTTGGTCCTAAGCGTATATCCTAGGTCTAATAAAGCTAAGGTCAGATTCATTGACCGTTTGCAAACGCGTCAAACGCAAAGGTCATCTTACAGACAGTCAACGTTTGTAGTCTAAAATACAAGATGGCGGCGGACTAGGACTTAAAAACATACGTTGCGACACTAAAACAAGATAAGTTCTAAGCTCCAATAGTCTAGTGGTCCGGACAGATCTAACGGTCGTGTGTTCAAATCTAGTCGACTTGTGAACCATACAACACAAGTTCAAGGTTAGTTGGTTACAAGAAAATCTACTAGTATTTTAATAAAAAAATACATCATCATCATCAACCTGCCCTTTAATGTACAGGGTCGGCACAGTACTCCACACATCTCTGTCAACTATCATGGAAACTCAAACAACAACAAAAAACAAATTATAAAGGATAATATTTAAAAGTAGAAATTATTATTTTTTAAAGACGTTAATTAATAAAATAAAAAACAACGAAGTGTTATTCTGTATAAACATAGAAAGTAGATTTTTTTGTTCAAATCTTCGTTACTGGCAACCCCGCGCGGTCGTAACGTGCGCAAGCGCAGACCGTGAAGTTCCGTTAATCTAACGTATTTTAACATTATATGTGCATATGTTATCATATACCAAGATAGTGGGGGGCGAGCTTCGTGATAACGACCATGAACAGAGCTGGGAAGTAACGGAAGTGTTATATCGGAATTGAAATCGGAACCGAATATTATGTATTCGATTTATCGGAACCCGAATTGGAACCAACGTCGGAACTAGAATCGGAAGTAGAGAAAGAAGTATAAAGGGCACGTCTAATAATATGTACACATCTATCTACACTGATATACAGCTGGAGAGTTGGAACTGTGCTGACTGCTCCGCTCCTGTTGCACGTGGCGTGATGATACATAGCCTTATAGAACACTAGAATACAGTTTTTAAATATGTTTGTGAGAAAAAAGATTGTTTTTTTATGCTCATTCGTCAATTTATTCGAAAGGGCAGAGTTTGCTGATAAGAGATTTTTTAAGTGCAACACCGCGAACGTTTGTGTTCGTACGGGGACCTTCGAGAGTAATGTCCAGAGAACTAAACCAGCGCGACATTAGTAGATTTTAGTTAATTTACTAATATTTCTTGTAACCATTGCAGATGTGTTTGAAGCTTGTGTTAGGTTAAGACAATAGTGGAATGTCGGGATTCGAACACACGACCGCTACATCGGTAGTCCGTACCCATAACCTCTAGACTATTGGCGCTTCAACTGATTTGAAAATCTTGCAGAGACGCAGACGCCATCTAGATAGACACCTAGATGAGGAACTGTCGGCTCCTTCGATTTATACTAATGTTAAATATTGCAGTTACAATAAAATACCGCGCCTCATTACAATCTAACAATGAACTTTTGAAAAATAACATTTTTATAAAGAAAAAAGAATCGTAGAGTTGTTGCGGTCTATGGTAGGGGGCGCACAATGAGCCCGTATCGTTCGCTCTATTGTCTGTGGTCGGGTAATATTGAAATTATCGCGCAATAGATGTATTTTATGTAACACAGATCGATTTAAAAAGCATTATGACTCTATCTTCTCTATGGTTAGAAGCTTGTGGTCAACCTTCAATACGTTATACAACAGCTTTGAGCTTTTGTATATGAATTGGAGTGACAAGTGGGCATTACAATGTCCAGGTTCGATCCCCGCTATACCAATGTGTTTCGATTTAAAAGATGATGATGAAGATTTACAATACACTGACAGCGCTTACTCTGGACTAGTCACTGATATAGGGTAGGCAGCGAGCACAGAGAGTGAAGATGGCATTAGAGCAAGTTTGAAAACAGCGCCAGTGACGAAGAAATTGAGTAGCAAAAGGATACGATGAGCTAAAGGAGGCATAAAAAAAATGATGAGATGGATGGTTACAAAGGTAGAACACTGATTGTGTGAAGGATATAAGAGAAGGCAGGGAGAGATGTGACTAGAGATGTATGGATTGTGACGTCACTGCGTGGTACACGACAGGTATTGTACAAAGGAATCAGAGCAATTTGGTAATAATTTCGTCTGATGCCATAGTTCCCTTATAAAAGACGTAAACAATCACAACTAGCTTTTTTCTACACAGTTGACATAGTTATTTAGTATTTAAAAATGAATGATAATTCGACAGAATTATTTTAAACCCTATCTCATAGGTGATAGGAGCTAAACTGTATTGATGATCGTTGTATATTGGGCGTCGACGTTGCTGATACACATTTATCTAAAACACGACGGTATTAAAGATAATTTATGCCAGTGACAAAGTCTGCTTAATGAAATATACAAGGGTATAACTGACTACAATTGTCTCTTTCCCTCTCTTCGCTCAAGACAGAGACGGCACTATGACAAACTGTCATGGCGGACGAATTTCTAAAACAATAAACATAATAGTGTACACATGTAGTGAGAAATGATTCTCATTCAGCAAACTCGGCTCTCTATCGGAACACGATGACACCGACTGTCAATGATCGTATTAAACGAGTGACATTGTCATATCCATTAATATGGAACTTTATTGTTCAGTGACAAATGTGACAATGAATAATGTCATTCAGTAAGATGGCACTGAAGCTGTTCGAGAGAGCGCGGGAGATGTCAACTTTTCACAAAACATTACGAAGGAAAATCATTCCTCACTGTGTCTGCAATCATTTTAATTAAAATATAAAACAAATGAAATGAAATAAACAACACGACGCTATAATCTGTTAGATCAAATGACAGCTGTCATTTTCACTTTCGCCAATGAAATTGAAACTTTCGCGCGTCAGTTATCTTTCTAAGTCGCACATCATGGCGGCCAAGGCGGCCGGCATACAGCCAGATAAAACAAAAATCTAGTATTTTTCTGTAGATACGGGCATTGACATCATGATGGTATTAATTTGAATATAATTAGGATAAATTAAAAGATATTTCTTTACATAAAACACATTTTGTTAAACACCATTCGCTGAATGGATTTCAAAGAATAAAAAAACTAACTGACAGAAAATCATTTTAAAAATACCATCAACCTGCCTTTTTCCCTGCAGTCAGCACTGTATGTACTCCATACATCTCTGTCACTTCTGCTCACCTTCTCTAGCATATCTTTCACACGATACACACATCGGTCTGCTTTAGCCATCCACAATCTCATCATCTTCACAAACAACTATAGTCAACACATCAATATTAAACAAGAATTTATTCCTGAACACATCTGCTACATGACTATGGCAAATCCTACAGACTTTAAGTTTCTTTAAAAAAAAAAAGTTCATCGTCCTAGACGATTCAAGGTCAAGAGCTTAGCAAGTACGAATTTCAAATCAGTTTTTTTTTTCCTCCAATTCCTCCGGCCACCATTGTGACGTGTACATTCCCTACACTAGCAAAATATCTGCTTCAATTATAAAAACTTTTGGCTGTTTAAATATATCTTTAAATTATCACACCACTACCGAGACCAATATAGTTTTAATTTTAAACAAGTAATTTTAAAAAACAACTCCTGTTTAAAAAAAATCATCGTAAACTGTTTAACACTGCCCACCTCGTATTTATAAAGGTATAGTTAACTTTCATTACACCTCCAAAGTTTGTTTAGTGAATTAACATTGTTAAGGTACAAAGAAGCCGTTGTTTCCTACGTTTAGACGTGGATAAAAACGTGAGCCGAAACAAAGTTGAATAACCAAGTTTTAATTAAATATTAAACAGGCTATTTGCACATTCAGTTCGCTGTTTCAAAGGAGACTCTACCATCAATTATTTAATCTATGACACATTGTCTATGAATCCATTTAATTCATAATGTAATTATCTGCATACTCTATGCAAATTTACTAAAGAATAAAAGGTTTAAATCCTTGTCGTCAGTGCCATAGATTAAAAAAGATTAAAAACAAAAGAAATGACAGCAATTTGAATTTCGAATACATCCGTAACGGCTTTCGCGGTCCATCTTCAGACATCTTTATCTGAATTTCGTAAGCTCTTAACGAAAATTCTTATCTCAAAAACCGTTAGAAAACTTGAAGCTGGAAGCTTTGAGATGAAGCATTAACTACGTTAATTGAATAATACGAAAAACACGTTACAACAAAAATTAGGAGCAAAAAAAATCTTAGTACATTTTAAGGACGTTCAGGTAATCTAGATGAGCCACGTAACATTCGATGAAATTTCAAATTCAAAGTCATGGCCGTTTTATAGGTTATAGACAGTCATAGGTTTTACACCAAAATTACGTCAACATACACCCTAGAGATAATGAGAAATAATTCTTTTACATTTGTTAAAAAGAGATGAGTCGTTTGTATTTAATATCTAGTAATTTATCACCATTATTCATTCATGTATTTAATTCTAAAGGAATTCATTTGTTATCAATGAAATACAACAATATTGTACGCAATAATATCAGTATCTAAAGCAACAAATTATTGTGTTTAGGTTAGTTAACATCTGAACAAGTAGAAAATAATTGTATTTTAATTATTCAGTTAATTTAGTCATACGTAGTGAAGATAATAAGACGTGTAAAAATAAACAAACGTGATTTGTGAAAATTACCAGCCAACATACCGGTGTCATAGCTTAAAAATCCATAAATTTGTTTGTTTTTTTTTTTTAAATTAAACTCACCCTGAACACTGGCAGTTCATCTCACAATTCTTACTGCTTTCTCCCCACATTTTTAACACAAGTTCATACACAAATTAATTCACGATAATAATCACAAGTCCATTATAATTAATCAGTCTTGTTAACAACAGTCGTTGGCGCAGAACCGCGATGTTTCCTCCACCGCGGCCCGAGTACGACTGACTGGGCGACTGCTCCCCGGCTTCCCCGAGGGTCCGTTGACGTCCCGTGCGTGCCACCCCTGCCTTGTGTGTGCCACTTTTATAACGCACTACTAATTTGGTAGTATTCGTGAAATATTTAAATTGTAAATATAAATAATTTAGATTAATTCATTATCTTTGTTTTATACAACATTAGCATGACCTTGCATATATCTGGTGAGTATATTTCAAACATCTTGGCGAGCTAGAACATCGCAAAAATTGTTGATACTAAGATTACACTTCGGAAATACAAAAACATTATTAACTTAATGTTTCCATTAAAACGAAAAGTATGGGTTTATTGTTTTGTAAAGATTGAAACTGAAAGAAAGATTCTGGCCTTAAATAATTACAACACAATTGGACCAACACATGTCAAAGTTAGGTATCACGCACTTATCTCTATAGCCGTCTCTATTGCCCATTGAACAGGCTACCAGCCGTGGTATTTTGTCACACTTTAATATTCGCCATTTTGGCGCCGACGCTCGCGGTGATGACTTGAACCAATAATAGATATAGAATTAACTGCCAGTGACATTTAATTTTATCTACTTATTTTAACAAACGCTGTAATTTTATTGCAGTGACCTTGTCGTGTGTATTGAGGTCAGCGTGATTTTGGAATATAGTTTATGATGTATCTGTGTGTTTGTTTAAACTGATATGTTTTTAACTCCTTAAAAAAACCATGCAACTGCCATGTAATTCTAAATTATTTGTGTCTGAGTATGAAAATAAAGGATTCTTTAACATGGTTATGCAACCAAGAAACGTTACCGCTTTTGAGTACTTTAAAAACTTAATTACAGTTATTTTAGAACAGTTTTTTGGTGTTTGTAGATGAGGATATTTATTCTAAGCTGCTTCAAGTTTTAACTAATGGGAATAATTGCGTGTATTGTGCTTAACTTAAAAATACGTAACGATTATTCATTAATAAAAGACACTTAAGAAAAAATCACATGATTACAGAGTGAAATAAAAAGAGCATTTATTAATTATTTAGTAGTTTTGTGAATGAAAACCTGGCAACAGTACATGCGCCGGCGCAGGCCAACAATCCTGACCCTGCCGTCTAACTAGATCGCTCGTCGACATAAGCAATCGAAGCAAATTGAACCTTAAAAGGTCGTCGATAAAATATTTTATTGAATTAATGCTATCAAAAAGGAATGTCATACAAAAATCATATGGGAAACGAATCCTGTTTCAACACACACTATTCAATAACAGTTAATCAAAACTAACTTAATTCCATTGTAATAAAGTTTATTTTCCTTTGAGACGTTCAATGAAGTCTGTGTCCACGCACACGTCGACGCATGCGACTCAAAGTTAAATCATATGGTTATTTGATAGCAAGCAAACAATTTACGTCTTTAACTCCTGAGAACAAAGGGCGGGAGTCCCACAGCTGGACCCGATCACAACTGAAGCCTCCGACCATATGACGAAGCAAAATTTAATTCCATTCAATCGACAACACAACACTTCAAACGTCTCAAAGATAAAGTCTCCTTTTTGTTGGTGTTTTTTCGCCAGCGGCATTGTTAACTTTGTCGCTGCAAAAGGTTGTTCCCGAGAATTCCTGTCAAATCATATGGTCGTGTTGTGGAATGCCTTTCTGGAGCCGACAGGAGACCGTCCGGGGTTTGGCGTCAATTATGACCTCTGTGGAGGTTTTCGGCAACGGACAAGTGCGCGTCTCGGCAACTTCCGCACTTTGTAGAATTATTCGTCCAGAATACCTTTGTGTACCATCGCGTTTCAGAGTACCAACGTGTTTGAAATTTCACTTTGAAACGTCTTTATAACGATTTGAATCGTTCAGTCTGTCATATTTTAAATTCGAAAACCAATTATTCAATCTCTTTATTATCGGTTAACATATATCACTATAATAATAATACGAGAGGTGAAAACATTATATTCTTTTTGAGGAAATAACTCGACACAATATTTGCAAATTTTATAGTAAACAGACTTATTTTAAAGTTAACAACACTAATTACAAAACTTCGGTTTCTTTTTGTAAAACTACCAATTACCAACAATAAGTCACTGGCAACATTATTTGCAACTGATTCGTAGAAATGTAATAAAAATAAACAGTATTTTTGTTTGAAATGATTTATAATTACAACCATATTGTTTCATATCGCATCAAGTAACAATGACTTCTATACATTCATTCAGTTGCATAAAGCTTCCTAGATTCTTGTAATGATTAATTATTATGAAACTGAAATGTTTCTATACTACTTACAAAAACGGCTTCACTCACGTGTACATCTGGGTTTCCACTAACCCTGAATAAGAGCCTCGTATAGGCTCAAATCTAGTCGGTACCGACACCGATTTACACGTGAGTTAAGCCGTTCTATAAGTAGTATAGTGAAATGTCTCACGAAAGTTTTAATAGTTTTTATTTGGATTAAAATTTATTTCACTATGTTATTTAACGTGTTTGTGACATGCAACTCTTATCATGATTAATAGCTACAGGTTGTTTACTGCAAGTGCCCTCTGACACGTTCGGACTAACTCAAACCCGCGTCATATTCAACCGATTATCTAGAAATTGCTCTATCAATTTATAGATAAACAAGAAACCTTGAGTTTAGTAATAAAATTGATTATAACTAAATCCAACAATGTGATCTCTGCTTATTCTTTCTCGATAGCCGTTACTCGCGGAAGTGCTCGCAAGTACCTAGATATAGCATTTTTCTAGGATACTCCCGCAAACTTGACCAGATCATCGGTCCATCTTGCGGGAGGCCTACCTCCGCTGGGACAAC
>JAODUI010000022.1:730858-744374 GCA_027563995.1 Papilio gigon | reverse complement strand
GTTCCTACTAATGTATTCTAATTGTTTCAATGATTCATGAGCAGCAGTTGTAATTCGTGTTCGTTAGTTTTCAAGCACAGACAATGTGTAGGTTGCTATGTGGGGGGGAACAGTAAATAACTGACGTAATCACCATCTCGACCCCCCACCATAAATAAGCAAAGCAAAGATTCTTCGCCCCCATATAGGGCTTACGTAATACTTGAACAGGCCCTCCGGTCAAGATTGAGGGAGTATCCTGGGCCGGGGATCGTGGTGAGGTGACATGTATCTGATGTGATGATGAGTCAAACTATATTTTAAATAAAAATAAACTAAACCATGTCTATTAGATTTATTATTCATTTAATAATCATTCATTCAAAGTTCACTAGGAGATCGTCTGCCATTTTGAACTTTACACGGCGTCCTTGACATTTCAGTTCCCGCCAAATGCACTTTGACATTTCGCTGTCAAATGAAAAGTATAAAAACATTGTTTAGCGATGTGCTGAGAAATACTTTAACGTAAACAATGTCGAGAGTCATTTCACGATTTTGACATATAAAGTGTAAAATATAAAACTAGGACTTTGGCACACATTATAAATGAAATGCCCTTTTCCTTACGTCGGCACAGTATGTACTCTTCCATACATCGCTGTCGGCTCATATCTGAACTCACACACGCATCCTTCCTCCCTCTACCTTTATATCCATCATTATTAGCATCTATTTGGAATAACACAAAAAAATAATTTATTAGCTACCCATTTTGTTGCATAATGAAGTTTACAAAGGGTTTTTTTTACAAAAATATTTGTTAAAGCTGTTGGGTGCGAAAATAATAGAACGGTATACTGTGCCAGGAATTGGGGAAGGATCATGTTCAGCAATGGGCAGATAACGGGTGATGATGATGATGATGATTGTAGATTAATTCTAGAAGCATTGTTAACTTGGTTAAGCTTGCGTGAACGATCATGGCAACCGATGGTGGACTTTCAGTGGCGACTTTAGGCAGATTCTTCCTTCTGAACAAAATTTTAAATGTAGAAACTTTAAAATGTAAAAACCAGGTTAGTGTTACTAAATTCCAATATGGCGGCGATAACAAAATGTCCGATTAAATCATCTTATCAGTTTCCGCTAATGTCGTTGTCAAGGTCGTTAGAATATCAATTCATAGCCGAAGTTTATTAACAATTTAAAATATTTATTAGAAATACGTGATTTTTTTTTTGTAATGAATATTTTTTATTTATTTACAAGAGATAGGTAATTCGATAAATTACAAGTATACACAATGTTAACAAGAAAAGAAACAATGTTTTCGATTAGGGTTCCCCACTAGTGGACGAACAATGTAATTACTAAAACAAGTAAAAAAAATAACTAAATTCTGCGCCTCTAAATGTTGAGTAATGTGGTATATAAACTTATTAATGGAAGTGTGGAATATATCAAATGTTTTTTTCTGTTATTTCCATAGTTCCATACATGCCCAACACATTAGTGTTTAACTCGAACCGCAGACCACAACACAGATGTACGCGTTCCTTGCCGCACCGCAGGCTTGCATTAGAAATTATTTAGGTATCGTTTATCAGCGAACATCAAAACAAATCTGATAAAAAAAAACTTTATCAATTAAATATAAAATCAAATAATGTCACAAGTTGTTTATAAAATGATTATCTCCTAATCAATTATATTGCATTACGATGTATTAACGATAATATTAATTGTGTTTTCATTAAAAAATACTTTACGTATCACGTCCGACGCCCGGTCGGCCGCCCCAGGTGTCGCTGGGTAGACGAGGTGCAGAAGGACCTGAGAGCTGCAAGTCCGAGACTGGGACGCGATGGCGCGAGATCGAGTTGATTGGAAACGGTTGTTGTCGGCGGCCAATATTGAAAAGAAGGTTTTATTAAAATGTCAACTTACTATTGCTTCCAGTTTCTTCCATTAGTTCAATTAAAGCGTATTTCAGTTCTGTAATATAAATGAAAATTTTAGTTAATGAAACATGAACGAAAAATTTATTATAGTCTGCACCAGAGATAGGAAAGTGCGGCTCTATGAACTGCAGTGTCTCTGGCACAAGATGCCGACACGCTCGGCGGAGCAGGTCGCTGCACACACTCTGGTCACCAGTGTTGGGAGCTTGTCGTATATACGAGACAAGTTACAAAGGTTCCTTCTTCAAAGTTGATTTATTCATGTATTGACACAAACAGATTTGGCTGTCAATTTTTTTTAATAGTTTTAATTTGCATATTGGCTCTTTAGCTAATTTGCCGACTGCTCTAATGGAACATATAAAAATAATTAGGCTAATATTCTGTTAAAACTACAATTTGACCATTGTTATAATGTACAAAGTAAATGGTTTTTTTTTTCATAAGGTAATCTAAAATAATTAACTGTTATGAAAAACGTATTTCCGACCCAAATATAAAATACGGTGCTTTAATTTTTTTTTCATAATTTTATTGACATTTATAATATAAAGTCGCATCTCGAATGTTTTATTCAGATTTCGTAATCATTGAAAAAAATTAGAAATTTTAATTTCATGTCTGTTTAATTATTGCATCATATTTTTTATAATTACAATAAACAAAATGAAGTAAGCAACTAACTGGAGCGGCGCAGCGACGCGGCGCGTGCCTCGGCGTCCGCCACGCCGCCATCTAACTCAATACCACGCCATTGTTGTTATTTTTAATCAATTGAATTATTTTTAAAAAATTATAAAACAATGATTTGTTTAACGAATTAATTCGATGTAAATCATAAAAGACATTAGCATTTATGAATATTTTATCGTATTTTAATATATTGTTTGAAAAAATAAAACTTATTTGTACGCACTACACGAATTGAAAACATTTGAAATGTAAGTAAAAAATGGCGCTACTTCTGACAGCTGTCTAATCTCCTGTCTCTCTCCCTCATATTACTTTGCGAATACATCTGTCTCTTTCTAGTTTTTATTTTATTTCGCAAGTTGCCAGTAGCAAAAGTACTTAGGTATTGTTGATATTTTGTAATAAAAAGTATTAATATTATTTTTTTAAATAAACAAATTTAATTTTACGTTGATTAATATTTTAATATGTAAAAGATGGAAAGTGAAAAAAAATATTAGTTAATTTCTTTTTTTTTTTCTTCTCCATATTGTGATTATTTTTCGAATATTTTTGTCAACGGTTTCTCGTTTTTATAATTAGTTGAATTAACCAAGTTGTTTAGTTTCTTCAACTGTATCTATATTTATATAACCTAAAAATACTTAATTAGAGCATTAAAGTGACGGAAAAAGTCAATAGAGGTCGCTTTATCGAGTCTCTTACCATACAAATGACATTTGGAAAAGGGACCCTCGATGTTTATGTAAAACTTCATCTATAGGTTATATCTATGGATACATGTTGAAATTAACTCGGAATATATATATGAATGTTGCTTTGTTTGTACACGTGACGAAAATTGTCAGTCCTAGTATAAAGACTAAGATATGCGACCGCACCTGAAGACAGTTACGGAATCGCTTAGTGTAGATGTCTCAGATTAATGTACACTGAGCGACTCCCTTAGTGCTGAGAATGTTACTATTATGAGATTGTGATTTTTTTTTAACAACCCGTACATTTTATTGTTACCCTATTAAAATACAATTTTTAGTTTATATATTTTAAAACATAATTTAGTCTTTATCCTAACAAAGTTGTATTTGTAAAGTTGAAATATTAAAAAGTGACACTTGTTTTCTTTTCGAAATTTGTCTAAAACAGTTCTTGGCAGTTACAAATTAATTCGGCTGTTGTTAAAACGCCATCTATCGTCAAAATTAAAATAACATCAAGTGTACGATATTGACGATAGATGGCGCTTTTGTAAAACTGGTGTCATTTGCTTGTTGGTATGTTTTAAGATAAATTTGCTGTCTTCGTTGCCTACATGTGTTAACAACCAAAGATTTAAATACATTATATAGGCACATACCTAACAATACGGAAGTTTTATTTAATCCCGACAATCACACGTCTGCCCACTGCTGGACATACACAAAGCCTTAACAGTTTTTAGTCTCTTCGCATCCAACATCCCATCCATTCTAAGTCGTCGGTTCACTTGGAGGCCTCCTGGTCAGTGCCTTCTATTACAGTATTTTTTTTTATGAGAGGGGGAAATGAGCGGTGATCATAAAGGTGGTCGTTGACTCCATCCGCAATACCAGAGGAGCAGATGCTCTGCGAACTCTAGGCATGCGTTGGTTCTCTATAGTTGAATTGCGATATATGAACCCATAACCATACGATTTGAAACCCCTTAAGTTCCAGCCTAGTTAGTACATCGTTCATAGTCGAATGTCGGAATTCAACACACGGTCATGTGATTCAAACTTCAATAATAAACTATTATATATAGTCTTGTTCGCTATACGCACATCAGCCAGGAAGCGACGTGCTGGAGCGGGTTATGAGGTACCCCAAAATATTGTAAACAATATGTAAAATCAACGGTAATGCAGGCGACAGTGACCAGCAGTTGAGCATTCACCCTGGGGGGTTGACATCAACCTCTTCTAATTATTCTTAAGTAAAATGTTTATACTATGAATGTAAATTAAAAAAAAAAACCAATGACAACATTAAGATGTTATAAAAAACGATTCAATCAAAACATTTTATTTCCCAATATTATATAGAAAAATATTTAAATTCTTTCAAATGTAATATTTCACATTCTCGATATTAAAGTTTCGATTTTGTCTCACAAATACAATTAAAGCGCAAATAGTTACAGTTTCAACTGAACAGAACTGTACCGTTGGACAGCAAGTTAAAATCTAACCAACATACGTAGGATTTAACTGTATTATTATAATTAAAATGTTTATAGTTACTAAAAAACTCTCTACAACAGTGGACGTAAACTGCAGCCATTAGTATACTCAGAAGTGTGGAGATGGATTCTCATTAGAAACCATGATCATTCAAATAATTTTAAAAACAATTTTCGGATGCATCAAAATAAAAAAATACCTTTAAAAAAAAACTTCCATCTCCGGACAAACGTGTTACAACAGGTCACAAACAATGAAACATGTTGTCAGTGTCAAGTACTGAGCAATAAAGGCCTCCGGAAGTTCAGAATTCTATATCAATCATTTGTAGGCTTAGAATAATTTCGTTTCGTACACAACATCGTCTCCCACGTCTTAGAGACGGTGCAATATAGCTGCATCACAGCTCGGGCGTCCTCGATGGAGCTGTGCTCACCTCGCTGGATGTCTACACCGAGGATTTCTTTCGATAAGAACTTTAAAGATGGTGTACCACCTTTTTTCATCTGAAAAGAAAATTACAAATGAGATATGCTAGAGAAGGCAATGACATGACCCTGATAAAGTACAGAGTACTGACTGCACTGTGTTTGGAGATGATAATAAGCTAAACTGACATTTCTAATCTAGGTACTAACTTTCCGACCTCTCAGTTGGCCTTCAGGAGTTCCCAATTGGCTATAGTCACAATCGCAGTGAACACTAATGACAGGATTGAACTCAATCTACACCTACAATAAACTACACATGAGTTAAGCCAATTGTTATCAAAAATTACTATTAATGAGATAACTATGATAAAATAAGAATATTATAATAATGGTATATTACAAACATTACATTAGTGGAAAGTGTAGGTACAGTGATGGGTGATATGATGATGAACAGTGGTTGAGAAGTTAGGCCTCATAAAGCATATAAAGTTTAGCATACTTTAAGTTAAAAAAAATTACGATACCTTCCTAAATGGTTTATATTTAGCTGTATCCCTTATTTTAGTTTTAGGATGTGATAGAAATAAAACATTTAAATCATTCTTTAACGAATGCCCGACCAGTATCCTTCCTCTTAGAATCTCCGCTACCTCTTTTTGCACAATGGAAAACTCTTCTCCGTTCATTAAATCCTCTTTACGTACACCGCTAACTTCTGTTCTATAGTCTTTAACTTCTTCTCTAGGTTTCACGAATTTATCGTAAATGCAGTCACCGAATTTATTCACTAAGGAGATTCTTGCCAGCATGTGATCATCGCCATTGTATCCTATACCAACCATCTCACAATCCATAGCTATGAATCTTGTTAACGAACCTTTTTTCTCGACTGTCCTATTTACTTCTATTGGCGGTTTACCTATGGCCGTATTTAATTGCATCGATTCTAAATTCGTGTTGACAAGTTCCATGTTGTTTTTCTTTCTAGCGCGACGAAATGTTCCCGTATAGTGTTTTGGATCTTTTTGTGTGACTTCTTTAGTTTTATTTATAACTAAGTTGCTTGTTAACAGTTTAGTCCAATTCGCGTCGATCTTGCCTCTCGTTGAAACGGTACCGGTTTCAATTTCTACCCTCTTTTGTTTTTTCGTACTTTGTAACATATTGACATTAAAACATAGTCATAATATTTTAAACACACTGTATAGTATCCAATATATAAAATCTAATAGATAATCAACAATTATAAGTAAAACATAAGCGAAATCACTGATTAAAGTTTGCATTGGTCCACAACTGACATATACCTATCTGATGACAGATGCGCCACATGGTGCGGCTAACCAGACTCATTTGACATTTAATGCAGATTATAAATAAGTCATTTTACGTTCCGTTCGGAAACGGATTCTATTTTTATAATAAATTCATATTTAATTTATTAATTGCCTGATCCACGTAATTGTAGTGTCACCAAATTATCTGTGAACTGCAGGGTGTCGCTAAAGTTTCAGTTTTTCTAATAAATTCCAACGTGCACAAAAGTTGGGAAAGTCAAAACTTACTATGTATTTGCGATAAATTATAACATCACACTCGTAGTCAACATCACATATCTATCTATTGCGATAGACTTGTAACAAGGAGGTTAATGTTTCAATCGTTTAAATTGAAGACTTCCTTTCCAAAAGAAATTAGTGGTAAGCCTAGTTGTAGATCTAAGTTAAAGAAAAATAAAAATACAAATGTTGCTTTCATGAGTTTCATTTTAATCATAAATGAACATAGCATCGTGTACCCACACTTAAAAATAAATACTTCTTGCGTATAGTAAATAATCCCTTTTAAAACTAGGTTACAACGGTATCGTTTAAATAAAAAAGAAGGTATTTGCGAAAACGATGTTTTAAATATTTTGTAAGTAATTTTGACAAATCCTTATATTATTTAATACACCGACCATATTTAAGTGTTCTTTTTGTAAAAAAAAGAATACAAACATTTTTGATATAATACTTTTTAATTATTATTCAGAGCTTTATTAATTCAATTGCTTGATTTGGTTTTAAAACAGAACTGTCAAATTACATAAACCAATTGACAGCCTGACGTGTTACGTCAAACGTAATTTCTTATACATTGCCGTTTTCATTTGTAGGGTAAATCAAACGTGTTATAGTGAAATCGACTTGTATATTAAAATTTTAATGATATAAGAATGTACAACCTTGAAATGTAAATAAACAGAATGTCAGATTGTAGCCGACGTGTTTCGCTGTTTTGGACTACACCGTGGTGGGAGAATGAACAGTGAAATGTCTTCGTCGGGACTTGTAGTCAGTGTTCACTTTCTAATCGCGACGATCGGACCTGATAAGATATTTGAGTTAATATAGTATTGTTTCAGTGTACGGCAACGTAATGTCATACGAAAGTCTAAAGGAAACATTGACCGCTCACGGTCAAGAACACCTTATCAAATACTGGCCGGAACTTAACGAAAATGAGCGGGAACAATTGGCGGGAGAAATCGGAAAATTGGATATGACCGAAATGAATACAATATTCCAACGGGCGATGGACACAACAAAAGTTATCTTAGAGAAGACGGATGATGATTTGAAGCCGATACCGGAGTCGCACTACGAGTCCGTGCCAGGATTAACTACAGAGAAAATTCAAGAATACGAAAATATTGGTTTTAAAGAGATTTCCGAAGGTAAAGTTGGTGTTTTGTTGTTGGCAGGCGGTCAAGCTACCAGACTTGGTTTTGGACATCCTAAAGGAATGTACAATGTTGGTTTACCATCAAAGAAGACGTTATTCCAAATACAAGCTGAGAGAATTTTACGAGTGCAGAACATGGCGGCTGAAAGTACAGGCAAGGAGGGGAATATTACTTGGTACATAATGACTTCGGAGCACACAATGGGCCCTACAGCGGAATACTTCAAAAATCATTCATACTTTGGTTTGAATGAAGAAAATATTAAATTCTTCGAGCAGGGAACATTACCGTGCTTTGATTTCGATGGTAAAATATTTCTAGACAAGAAACACCACATTTCATCAACTCCCGATGGGAACGGTGGATTGTATCGAGCGTTAAAGACCCAAGGTGTGTTAGAAGACATCAAACGAAGAGATGTCCATCACTTGCATGCCCATTCTGTTGACAATATCCTTACAAAAGTCGCAGATCCTGTATTCATAGGATATTGTAAAAGTAAAAATGCAGATTGTGCCGCCAAAGTTGTGTCGAAGTCAACTCCGAGCGAAGCTGTCGGTGTCGTGTGTCGGGTGAACGGACATTACAAGGTGGTGGAATATTCGGAACTGACTGACGAAGCTGCCGAACGAAGAAATCCTGACGGTCGTCTCACATTCCGAGCTGGCAACATTTGCAACCATTACTTCTCGGCCGAGTTCCTAAGGAAGATATGTGGTTATGAAACTAAATTGAAATTACACGTCGCTAAGAAAAAGATACCTTATGTCGATGAGGATGGTGTCCGTCAGACGCCATCAGAACCTAACGGTATTAAATTGGAGAAGTTCATTTTCGATGTGTTTGAATTTGCTGAAAAGTTTATATGTTTAGAAGTGGCGAGAGACGTTGAGTTCTCCGCGCTCAAAAATTCCGATGCAGCTAAAAAAGATTGTCCGTCTACTGCCAAGGAGGATTTATTGCGTCTACATAGAAAATACATTACAGAAGCGGGTGGTATTATTAAAGACAATATAGATGTGGAGATATCACCTTTATTGTCGTACGGCGGTGAAAATCTTGAAGATTTAGTTAAAAATGAGGTTTTTACTATATCACCATTCCATTTAAAAAGTATCTATGAATCAGCAACCAACGGTGTCAATGGCAATCATTGATTTATTAAAAAACAAACAAACAAAACACAACTGACTTACCCTATGACACTGGAAACAATTTAATGACACCTAACTCATCATGTCACAATGGAATTAAATATAAAACCACATATTCAAAAAAATTTAACATACATACTAAAAAATTGAGTCAGTCGGGTAACAAAACTAATAATTGAATTTTAAATGCTTAATTATGCAGCAATATTTTTAAATTACGTTAATATAATAGATAACTTCGGTCCCAGTAATTTTTTAAATGCCAAACTGCTTTCGGTAAAAATATCCTGCCATTTTGCTTTTAGAACACTATTTGCTGTAGTTACTTAATTTTATATATGAATATATCAAAATTATTTGTTTTTAAACATTTTCTAGTCTAGCATAATTTTCCTATTCCATTAGGTTATTTTTAGCAATAATTATATTTAGTTTTAGACATTTAATAATCAAAATGTTGAATTGTCAACGTCAAATTTTCGCGCCTAAATCTCTCGCTACTTTTTTTTTATACATTGTCAAAGATTATGTCATCAATTTTGTATTAATTAAAAGGAATTGTTTCATAATGTCAACATCACAATCGGATATAGATAAAAAAATGTATGATTATAACTTTTTTTTTTGTAAATATTTTTTTGGCATTTGAAATGCGTTCGGAATTATGTATGTGATACAATTAAAAAGATAATAATTAAAATACATTTTACTATCGATAAAATGTTAATATTGGAAAAATACTTTATTGTTTTTTATCAGTAAGCTTTGTACTTATTTATATATTTTTTATTAATTGATTCATTTCAAACATACGTTTCCAATTTTCTGAATTACTTTTTTTTGTTATTAAAGCAACTCAAAATCTACTTTTAAAATTTAATTGAAAATATTCTTGGTTGCCAATAAAGGTTTTGTTCAAAATGTGGATATAATACGAAAGGAATATTAGCGGCTGACACAAATATCTCGGACGAGAATCGATCCTAATACACTTCTAAATCTATTTAAACGAAACATCCGAAAGGTTCGCGGGCCGCACGAATATAACTACATTGGCCACTGACGTAAACTAAGGTCAAGAGGCTTGTTTTGCGTCTCACTTTGTGCTTCGGAAGTATTTTTAGGTTATATAACTGTTTCAAATATTACATTAATGTTTCGGATCTCGGAGAAATAAGGTTATATGAAAATATTATAAGTTTGTAAAATTATTTGCTACATTGTAATATACTATATAATAAAATAAACATGTTATTCATATCATGGTTTTTTTATTCTTCTGAATTTGACACAACAATTATGACTTTGAAATATGCGTCTCGTAAAAATAATTTCTTCAGTATCAAACTAACTGCAATACTCAGAGTCTCTCACATTTCTTACATATTGTCTTCACTTAGTGTACCTTTAGTGGCTCAGGACAGAGCGTGGCCGTACGTAAGTATGGTATTACATATTTTTTATTTAGTGTTTCCGGAAGCGAATTAAAAATATATGCGTAGAACCATAGACTGCATCAACTGCCCCAATCAGAGTCTTTTAATGGCTTAACTGGTCTCACAGTGTAGATTTTACACTTCGTAACATATGAACAACGCCACTAAAGATGACATTATAATTTCTAATTTGATATTTTGTTTATTTACGGAATTACATTTTTTTTATGAATACTGCCAACCTATTACACGAACTTTTTGATATTTGTAAAGTAACGGTAACAAAGAATACTAGTAAAGAAACAAAAAAAAACTACTGTTGTTTCAAACAAAAAAAAATAAAAAGAATGGAACAGACGGTTTGAGAACCGTAGTGTCATTCGGTTGTCGACCGCAGTGTCATTAGTCAGTCAAATCACGCGCAAAGACTACCTTTCTCTGCGTCCGTTCGCTGAGATCAATATACACCACTTTAAATTCTATTGTTACCAATATAGTCATGATGTTATTCTTTCAAATGCTACTAAAATCCTGGCTGAAAATTATTCATGTGTCTCTGGCCTATCTTAAAAACGCTTTTCTTCCTTTTAATCTTTGACATTCAAAATTCGAACATTCAAGTCTTAGAGATTAAATCAAAATGGCAATCGATTTGAAATTTTTTTCGATTATTTAACTCAAAACCTGACGTAATATACTGGGCAGTATCGGAGATTTTATTTAAAAGGTGTTATTTGGAAAACCAGTTTATTATTTTTCTGGGCCAATAAACTTTGATTTGTATTTAAAAGTATTGCTTAGGAAATCTGACACGAGAGAAATTTTTATGTTGGCAACAGCTGAGTCAGTTTAGGCAACCTTCCAAAAAATTAGAGTAATTTTATTTTTCAAAATTTTTATTACCAACGTTGAACTATTTCGCTTAGCATTGAACATGGCTACTTTTTACACTAATGGAGCACCTAGATTTTATATACTAGAAATGAGGTGAGTAGCAAATGATTTATTTAAAATTGCAATGCGAGCGTATCCATAGACGATTAGAAAAAAAAAACAATGAACAAGGGAAAGGTCTTATGATATTGCCTTTTTTTACAAAAGAAGGGGCAAAGGAGATTTGTAGATAATGCATTGATGGCTTCTAAGAAAGTACACTCTTGAAGGTTCCTAAAGCGTGTTGGTTTGTATACACCACTGATGTATTTAAATTGGCATTAAATGCATCCTCCCCATACACAAGGAAGATAGAGAAGTCACGAACTGTCCTGAACTTATTCGATTGCAGGCATGTTTGTGGTCGTGTTGCCGAGCGGGAAAGTGCCTCCATCGCTGTCTACTCTTGTTGTTGGTGTCGTGAAGATGTAAAGTTTATTGCGCCGTAGACTAGAGTTGAGGTGTTGCTTGCTATAAGGTTAAGAGAACGGGTTTGTGAACGCAATATGTTGCGTCATTTGTAGTGATGGGCGAGGGTCGATAAAAGATTTTATCGATATAAATATCTTTTGAATTGGACAGCCGACACTGGCGATCTCGTGTCGAAGGCTCACTCCGCGTCCCTGCGCCAGCGCCGTAATTAATTACCTGTTTACTTCTAAGACCTGTGATCATTATATTCTTACTAAAATTATAAATACCAAAGTTTATATCATCATCAGCCTTTTTTTACCCACTGCTGGATATAGACCTTTCCCAATGTCTTCCAGAAACTTTATATGTAGCTATGTTTCTTATTTTGTATGTCCAGAATAGATGAACGGTTCCTGCTGTCGGTACAGACGTAGAACATAGTTATATCTATATACGGGTGAAGTGGCCGGTGGCTGAGTAGTGAATATTAAAAACTGCAAAGCGTTTTAAAGGCGGTTGCAGTCCAATTAGAGATCCAGCGGCCTCTTATCTTCGTTAGTTGGCCACCGTCGAGTTCTAGGCGGGGTTCGTCGTTGTAATCTCGACATAACCTTGTCCCCAACAGGTAACGGAATTATGCTAATTAAAAAAAGAACAAAACTAAAACTAACTAGAGTGACGCAGCGAACTGAAGCTTGTCTTGGCCTCCGACATCAAGACGCCAATTAACTAGATACCGCGACATCACAACCCAGTCCTGGACTTGTACCTCTCTAGTCTTTTTGCACGTCATTTATAATAAGCAATATGGATGAACAAAAGAAGTACTACGATATTTCGGTTATCGATAAAATCTGTACATCACTATTAATAATGCAATATTCGTACGAAACAGGCCCAAAGTGGCCTTGGCTATATAACAACTAAAATTCATTCCTTTCGATTTCTCTTTCTATCATAATTATGACATGAAATTTAGATAAATAACAAATGTATATTCGCGGCCGCAACAAATTAAGTAATTAATTAAATTACGTGCAACAATCCGATCTAAACCGATGTTTCCCAACGTCCACGCCCGACAGTGGGGCAATACAATAATTTAACCCTTTTAAAATGTTACACACTGTAATGTCTTCGTAAAACCTATTTATGTTAATTAAATGAACAAATTTTTAATTCTACACTGTACACAAATGTTGGGATATGGTTAAGTAAAAATATTAATTTTATGTTATAAGATTTTTAAATAGTAACAATGGGATAGATGCGTAAGGAGGACTGAATGCTGAAGGCATTGGAAGAACCATGTCCAGCTGGAAACAGACAAAGGCTGATGATGATGAACAGGCTTTGCAGCTGAAATGCTTTTGTTCTCTTAATAAATACATAATATTAAAACTATACACAAGTCGAGATAGTCCAGTCCTCTCAGTTCAAGTATTACGTAAGCAGATTTATTATAATAACCCTCCCCCTTGTCAGAAGTAAGCAAAGCTCTGTCCCCTCCCATGACGTAAACATTGCTATATGAATGTTCCTACTAATGTATTCTAATTGTTTCAATGATTCATGAGCAG
>JAODUI010000022.1:704886-719671 GCA_027563995.1 Papilio gigon | reverse complement strand
TTTTATCTGACAGTAAACCGACTATGGATAATTTGTTTAATGTTAATACTGTTTACTGTATTTTTTTGGGTGAAATATTTTCATTTTCATTTTTCATTTTCAAATGTATGTAATAACTGTGGCACGAGACTGTCTAAACGGAATTTTAAATAAACTTAATTGCCCACATGTTCTTGGACTGTTCTATATGTATGACAAACTTCATACACATCCATGAAAATGTTCTGATACCTTCTAACATACAACTAAACTTCCATATGGAAGTTTTTATAATTGCTGTCATTATTTGAATTTGAATATTGCAAATGAGAAGCAATAGGTTATTGTATGGACATGTGGACGTATATAAACAAAGTGATGAGTTGGATGGTTACACAGGTAGGAGACGGATTGTGTGAAAGATATACTAGAGGGGGCAGTGACAGTGTTGATGGATGTATAGAGAACTGTCCTAACATAGAGAATAGAGCAGTATAATTATTTCAAACGGGTAACGCAATCAACATCAACCTGCTCTTTTCTCTATGGAGGGTCGGCACAGAACTCCATACACTATCAACTGTCACATCTTCCGTCTTCTTCGTATCCACATTCAATGTCATCAAAAAGAAAAATGTAGCAATAATAGTTTCATAAACTAACCTCATTCTATAGCAGATACATCCAAACTAATGTTAACATAACTGGCCCCCATGTTGTCCTTGTGACGGACAGACACAACATGCTTCTTAGCGTTCTCACTATCTTCAACATCAGCACCGCAAACACCACATTTCAATTTACCAACACCATAATAAACATATTTATTTCTCGCCAACATGTTTATATTATGCTTGAGTTCCAGATAGAATCGGAAAACATTCTCCGATGTTGGTCGTTTTGGATAATGTTCAGCGTACACTAAATGCATCAACAACGAACGTATAGAGTTAAAAACACTGTTGCACGCCTCACAACTGAACGTCGCACCTTCACTATGCAAGATATAATTGCCATGCATATAAACACTTATTATATCACCTTTATTAGCAGTAATCTTGACATCGGCTAAGGCATTCTGATGTTCCAAATTAGATAAAATATGTTTCACAGCATCATTAGCATCGTTCAAAGTAACATCACATAATTCACATTTGAAATTATCAGTTGATATCTTATTCATTATGAAAAGTCCTTCATCGACATCATAGAGTCCCGAACATATCAATTTAGCAATAGATTCAATATGCAATGTGCATTCAAAATGTTCCACAATCGCTGCAAACGATGGCAAAGCGATGTACTCAGGGCAGATGGCACAAATGTAATGATTACCGAAGCTAGCAAAATATTCAGTTGGTCGGCAATAATTTTTATACAACATTGTCAGTTTGTGAGGCGCTGCGTTCCTGAGGTGCTTCTTTTGACGGATATGGTTGAACAACACTTGTCGTGGACCTTTCAATGTCATATCACAGCATGAGCAGTAATTGGCAATCTTGCCGGAGGGTTTGATGAAGTTTTCAATGACAACATGATCTCTATTGTTTAGCGGTTTACCGCTAGTGGCTAGGAATTTAGTCCAATCTAGGGATTTCGGGCCCCATTCCTCTGGGACCTGTCCGTCTGGGTTATTTGCTTTCATCTTTCTGTACAGCTTATCGGAGAGCTTGCCCAGATGGTTTTCATCTAAGATATGTAAGATCATGGAATCGTTGTCCAGGGACGTTCTACAAAGGGAGCAGTTCGGTCCGTGGTCTTCGTTAATGTAATGATTGCGTAGGAAATCTTTGTTCAAATCTTTGATTTTGTCCATTGTAGCCGTGCCAACAGAGAATGGGATGTTTTTGTCGGCTTGTAGTATACAAGATAGATTATGGATGTGTGTTTCGCTGAACACATGGTTTAGTACACTGTCATAACGGAATCTAAGGGTGTAGTATTCACAAGCTATGCAGAAGAAGGCCAATTTCCCTGTTCTGTCATCGACTAGAGTTAGTAATTTATGGTTCAAGAGTAACTTGACAATGTTATTCTCTATAGGGCCGTAGTAACGGTATTTTTTGATTTGATTCTTCATAGGCTTGTCAGGGGTGTGGTCGTTATCTTCATTGTCATAATTCTTGTTTGCGTCAACGGCAAAATTTTGATTGACATTGTCACGGATGCTCATAATAATTGGTGCGACCGAGCTCGTCTGAGCGGAGAAATCAATGACAGA
Source organism: Papilio gigon (assembly GCA_027563995.1). NCBI lineage: Eukaryota > Metazoa > Arthropoda > Insecta > Lepidoptera > Papilionidae > Papilio > Papilio gigon. The sequence goes on along the minus strand of JAODUI010000022.1, from coordinate 717,471 downwards.
TATATAACTGCACAGTTTCTCATAAGATTCCTGATAGAATCTCATTGCAGCGTCGATACTAGCTTCGGAATTATCAGGTAACATTTTAATCAACGCCGATTCGAGCATAGCTGAGAATGAACGATCCAATTTCTCACTCGGCTTCAACATTTGTATGATTTGTTCCATATTTTGATTGTCACCACTCTCCAATGCCGACAGTCTACGCGACATCTTCGGTAGTAAAATAGGTTCGGCAACGTCAATACTTTCACGTTTCAACTTCGGTAAATGAACTTCTAAACTGAAATGTTTCTGTAATGATTCCATTAAGGGAACATCATCGAGTAACTCGATTTCAACATCGCAATCAGTACAAATGTGCACCTGTTTCGCGTTGTCCACAGACAAGAATTCAGCTTTTAATATCTCTGGTACTTCGTTAACAGGTAAACTATTGAACCTCTGCCTTTGCATGCTGCTTTTCTTCTCAGTCGTAAATATATATTCAACATTTACACCGTCACGTTTCTTCAAGAATATATTCTTCTGGACATCGTCTAGATTCTTCAAGTATCTTAGCACCACTGGGTTCGCTTGAGTTAAAGAATGATTTATAACATATTGAAAATGCCTGGCTAATCTTTTAACATCTTCCAACTTCCTAAATGATAGCACTGTTAACTCAGACATGTCCTTAGTTAGAACTTCAATTGATTTCATCTTATCTTCCATCGTCAATAAAAATTTATAAAATATATTTTTTTTAAATTTCGCTTATGACCTACCCGGTGTCAACCGAGATTATAGTCTATGCGTTGATGCGGTAACTGCCCGTACTGTATGCTGTTCTGTGCGTATTTGATTATTTTTTGATCCGGAACGTTTGTTGGGAGTGAATTTTGTTCATGAAATGACTGTTACTGTCGCCGCATTTCAAGATCTGAAACGTAGAGAATGATTTCCATTTAAATAAATGAATAAAATCAATTTCATACTGCTGAATAAACTCAATACATCAAACTAAGTACTTTAACACTATTGAAAATGTATGTTATCAGTATGAAGCCAAAAAAAATCTTCAATAAACAAACGTGGTGCAAAAATATCTGAGATAACTGAAGTCCAGGACGGGGTTGGGTGAAGGATCGAGTTAGATAGAGACCTTTTTAGTTCGAGACCAAGACCCGCTTCATCTCACCCACTCTAGTTAATTAAGTGTGAATCTCCAATAGCCTAATAGTTAAAACAAGGACTACTGATCTAAAGTTCGTGGGTTAGAATCCCTCCAATCGATTGTAAACCATATCACACATTCTTTTTCAAGCTTACCACGAATGCTTACAAGAAATATTGCTAAATTAATAAAAACAGACTGTCATTTTTATTTAAAAAAAATAACTCAGTTGGATTGGTTACTAGACATATTCTGTCGGGTATACAACGCCGGGTAGGGTAGAAAATTGTTGGAATGGAGACCATAGGGACAAGAAGTGTGGGGCGTCCTTCCTCCAGGAGAACCGACAGGAAGTCGTTGGATGTGGAAGGCGGAGGACCGCATACTATGGAAAACATTGGGTAATTCTTATATCCGGCAGATAGCAGACAAGGGCTGATGATGAACAAAAATCTACTGGTTTTTAAAAAAAAAAAACGCCTTATAACCAACGATAGAAAGTTAACACAGTAATCTATAAATATTTAAAACAAACTAATTTAAAACCCTTTAAATAGAAATGTATATTAAAAAAGCATAACTATAGTGTCCAATAGTAACTCTAGCACAATACAGGTAAGTTTTAATATAAAAAAAACAAGTGTGTCTGCTTTGAACTATTGTATTGTGGTTACTGTTTACTTTCTAGAGAAGATAAACACATTAATGGTATTCACTAAATCGACGTGGCGATGTTTGTGGGAGCCCTACGCTCAGCAGTGGGCGACGTGTTGCTGATATGATGATGATGATGATATTACATTTTGTATATGATAGATATATAAATGTGAGGAAATGTTTATTTATTAAAATGGTATATATAACATTTTACATAAAACATGCAATTTGACCGCATACTGTGGAAGGCATTGGGAAAGGCCTATGTCCAACAGTGGGCAGACAAGGGTTGTTGATGATGATGATGATGCAATTTGACTATAAGTCGAATGTATTATGGACTTGATTAGCTTCTCATCATCAACTTGCCAGGTTCCCTACACAGTCAGCACACTCCATACATCTCTGTCAGCTCATATCTGAACTCACTTCTCTACCATATCATTCACACAATACAAGACTATCGGCCTTACTCTACCTTTGACTACCTTTTTTATTGTTTTTTTTTCTATATTTTTGATACAAAAAAATTAGACTAATCACTTTACTAGACCATATCTATCTCTGTATTAAATATCATTCATGTACATAGTAAGAAACATCCATACATCCAATACATATGTATTGGATGTATGGATGTTTAATTTTGGAAGAAAAATAACAGTTGTTTCTAAATATTTTTAGGAATTATGACAATGGATGTATGTCAGATGCGGAGGACTGTATACTGTGGGATGTATTGGGGAAGGCAGTCCAGCTGTGAGCAGACATGAGCTGATGGTGATATGACAATGGTTTTAGATGTGTTCCCCGCAGTAATGCTCCATTTGGAAGAGATCCGATATTTTTTTTCATTTTTTTCTAAACTTTCCTTTATATGAACAAATCAGTCTTACAAACATTTAAACAATACTGATGGGAATTCATAAATGGAAAGTATTTAAAAAATAATTTATAAATAAGAGTGTTGTGTTGGCAACACTGAGTATGTTAATAGCATAGAGTAATTGCAACATTAATAAAAATGGCGTCGGTTGCCATGGTAACGAGCGGTAGAAAGAATAACGCGGGAAGCTTGAGTGCCGCAAAGAAGTATTTTGCAATTGTTTTCGAAGTAAAGTTAAATTGATAACTTGGTCATCCATTATTTTAACATTTATAAAAATAAGTGCAATTGTGATTGATAAAAATAACAAATAAAACATGAGTACAATGTTTTATGAAGAATAGGAAAATCTTTTACTGAATAGTTTAATGCCTTATTACTTTTTTAAATGTGAAAATGTATTAAATAGAAATGAACAGAGGACACTGCAAAAATGTGACAAATCGAATTTTAAAAGTAAAAAGTTGTTTTCTTTTCTTGACGGCCATCTCTTTTTGCGTGGCACATAAAAACTCCTTCGATAGTACGACATAGAATTTCAACGGAACTTTAACTGAAAGGTTGCTGATGGGTAGCGATATAGACTAGTTTTTTTAATTCCATACTGACAGTCACATACTTGTTAATATTGTGATGGGTATTTTGGTACGAGTAGACTTAGAGACTATATCCGGTGAGATTGATGAAGTAGGAGTAATTAGGTGACATATGATCTAGAACAATGGTCTTAAAGACCGCAGTCCCTGAACCTATCGAAATACATACATTTTTCTAAGGTAAAAATTTATAGAAACAATAAATATTTTCAATAAACTACGGAGACAAGATTTTTCATAGCTTCAAAATTGAAACATGTCTACGGGGGAAACATGTTACACCAGATCATAAACAAATTAAATTGATTGGTTGTGTCAGTGCATCCATGTGTGCCCGCAGTAATACCTCACATTGTTCTATTTGGCCCTCAAATAGAAAAGTGTGACAACCACTGGTTTTTTATAACGAGAAGGGGGCAAACTAGTGGCTAAATCAAGCGATCATTGACGATCAGACATCTGCAATACAAGAGGAACCACAGGTGCGTTGCCTTTGAGAGGGGTACACTGGCTTCTTGAAGGACCCTAAGTCCTATTGGTTTAGGGTAAGGTTCATGAAATGACTGTTGAGGTAAGATAGATGGATCCAGGGTCTGAAAACCTGATGCACCAGCCCCACATGACTTGTAATTTATATTAAGAGTTAATTATATCAAATAAATTTTCAAACATCAACGTTAATTATTTTACTATTAAATCATTTTATTAAATTCAGAGCGTCCGAGAAGCGATCGTCGTGGCGATCTTTGGTGGAGGCCTAAGCATGCGATGGGCGACGTGTGGCTGATATAATGATGACGATGAAATAATTTCTGTACTATGTTTCTTTTTTTTAATAAGGGCGTAAAAATTTATCAATTACGCATAATAATAAGCGATTTCATTGTTGGTGTGGTCAGTATTTTTTTTTAAACTGACCTAAATTATATTTTAATTACTTCTCTGACTAGTGACAAGAAAGTAATAAAATTTAAGAAAACGAACTTACTTTGTTCTATTAAAAAATCTATCGTAATTATTTATTTTATAGCAAAATTATTATTAATAAATAATTATCAATAGCAACAGAATGCATTACTGCATATAAAGATAAAATAACATGATAAAAAAAACAATAAAACGAAACTGTCCTAGTACATTGAGATAAAAAGTTAGGTTAGAATGATGATGCAAATATAAATGAAATTATAAAACTATCAAATGAATGTTGTTATTATTGAGTTATTAGTGTAAAATTGTAGGAATTACCTGCAAATCTTGATTTTGTGCATGGCAGCTAGGTACCGCTTAAATTGTGTGTACGGGCATCTGACAGTCTTTTGGTGACATGTTAGGCAATAATGGAGGCCGAAGCGGACAAAGAGTTTCGATACAGATTAAAAATAACACGTACAATCTGATAAATACGATTATTTTTTAGTTTTTCACTAATAAATCGTCCTTTAAAATTAAAATTAAGCAAAATTATCACAAAATCAACTTTTTACATTACTATACACTAACTTTTTCAATTCATTTAAGAGAAAAATAAATTTTCCAACAACAGAAAAAGTCTATAATTAACGACGTCACTTTTTTTACATCGCTTGAGTCTAGTCTAAATTAATTAGGTACTCAACTACGTAAACTTAATTAAAACCTTCTTCGTTTTTTTTTGAATAAAATTAATTAGGATACAAATTTGTCTTCAATAAAAAAAAAACATTTAATTTAATTTTTAAAACAATTTTTTTTCTTCAACTTGAACGCATTTAAAAGTAATGAAATTCTTGTTTTGCATCTGCTATAGACAAATAATTGTTATTCGCATTATTTTACTGCAGCTTCCAACGGCGGAGCGTGAAAAGATAGCCACAATTTATAAATAGGGTCACCTTGACTTGTTTACTCAGGTTTATTTACCGCTTAAATGACATCACCAGTACTACACTATTAAATAGTGATGTGCATCATACAATTAAACAACTAAACTAAAGAAAACAGCTGCAAAGTCGATGATGGGTGTCCAAAGTGCCATAAACAACTTTGTTGGAAATAATCCTACCCTTGTCCGTAGATTTTTTACAACACGCGTATCATAACGCGCGCCCTTATCTCAGAGAGGTAGATAGAAACTATGGACTTTTCTTGTCTTATTAAATTATTTTTTTTTTAAATACGATAATAAAACCATCGGTTTTTAGTATTTACAAACAGTTTGTTTTGTATATTAATTGTCAATAAGCAATTAAATAAGGATGTCCAGAGATAAAAAAATTTCGACAATGTTTTATAGATTATTTAAAAACATCACTGTTCTGAAAATAATGTTGGTTGATCTGAATTCATTATTCCAGGATTCTTGGTGTATATTTTAATAATAATGACTTAACTCAAGGGTACATCTTTGTAAAGAGAATTGTGCAACTGTGATTTTGTTTTATAAATATTTCATGAGATGTATTGTCTATTTTTTCTTAGCTATTTTTTTTAAAACTACCTAACTCTATATACAAGTAATTCTCAACAATAACAGAGATAGAGTTATTGTTTACTATTTTTTTTTCGTTTAATTCCGACGTAGTGAAGCCGCGTGCAAAAGTTAGTTGTAGATAAATGACATCTGACGATCCTGTATAATGACTCATTTCTATTCTTTATATAATTACCCAGTAAATATCAAGATAAACATTTATTGCAATATTTATTCAGATGTCCAGTTACTAAAGCCGGCAGATGTATGTAAAAAAAAAACTTACTTGTATGAAGTTATTGAAGCGGGAAAAAAATATACAAATAAAAAACTTACGCTTCACGAAAACAGTGTGAATATATATTTTTTTATTTCAAAGGAAAACCTATTTCAAATCATATTTGTTAATAGCTTAAAAGCTTCATTACCAAGTCATAGAATAGTAAAAAAACTTTACTGTCATCCGTCATCTGAATTTATGCCAAAAAATGTCACCTGTCAAACAATTGTAAAAATAATTGCGTATTGTTTGTTGAAAATTGAATTCTTATTTTTAATATAATGTGAAATTTGTTCTTCAATAATGTCGACGGCTAGTGAAAAAGAAGATGTCAGCGGGAACGAGATGGAATTTGCCTTCCCCGAAACCGTGTTATGCGTGGACACCATTTGTCGTATTTGCTACGCGGAATTTCTTCACGAAGAAGACTTGAAATTACATATGACACAACAGCACACGAGCGGGCATACTATATCTAAATGCTGTCAATTCTGTTCGTATATCTACACAAATTTGGACGAATACACGTCGCACATAATCAACGTCCATATTCTCGATTTGAAACCTTGTAAATACTGCTTACGCGTGTTCACTAATTCTCAACACGTTAAGACACATGAAAAGAAGCATTTCAATTGTAATTTAACATTTGAATTGAGTTGTGCCAATTGTAAATTGACTTTTAAAAACTTAACAAGTCTACAGTACCACGAGTACAGTAGACACTCTGATATTAAAGATGGAGTATTACTAACTGATAGTTATTCTTTACTATCGTCATATTTAAATATGAACGCACCTATATTCCTTAAAACTATAGGTGAAAATGTAGATTATAAATGCGTGTGTTGTAACTTCACAACATCGGATGTTGATTACTATATCCAACATTTAGAGCTAAAAAACTGCAGATCATTAGTCTGTGATAAATGTTGCCATGTATTTAAAGATATGACGAATTTAAAAAAGCATTTAAAAGCCAACGCATGTGGCGATGATGATTCAAAATTGCCATGTAAGAAGTGTTTAAAATTATTCACATACGAACAAATACAAGAGCATACAAAGTGTTGCAACGCTGTTAAATGTTATTCCTGTGATGCTACATTCGATTCTATAAAGCAAAGATCCGATCATCAAACAGAATATCATCCTATGATGTTTTCAATCAAAGAATGTAGATATTGTCGACAAGAATATGTCGGTCAGGATGCTTTGGATAAACATATAAAAAGAACACATAATAAAAATCTTCATTTATATAAATATTTCTGTATATATTGTGATGATACAATATTCGATCATCCAAAAAAATTATTCAATCATTTCTTCAGGAAGCACAGGGATTTGGAGCCTTTTACTTGTAAAATATGCAGTAAAACATTTAGATTACGAAAGAATTTCACTCTACACATAAAATTGAGTCATTTGAGTATTGGTAATGTTAAATTCGATGATAAATATCATGTTATATTCGAAAGGAACAGTATTACAAATCAAAATAAATCGGTAACAGATAAAAAATTAATTGAAACTGTCGATAATGATTCGAAATTAACACAAGAAGTAAAACAATCACAAAATAATGTTAAAGTACAATGTCAAAATGATAAAGATGAAACTGATACAAAGATGGAAAAGATTAGTAAGGTAAATGAAAAGATAATGGAAGTTGACAGCGAGGTGCACCTAGTGTTGTGTCCGACGGACAAAGAAACAGATCAGGAAGTGAAGGAATGTAAAAAGACGATGAAAAGGAGACGTAAAATGAGAATCAAGGACGTGTCAGAGTTTATCGATTTGACGATAGACGGCTCCGATTCGGATAATGAGCCACTGATCATGAAGAGACGGAGAGCGAGGACACGAGTGGATGGCGTCAAGTTTCCCAAATGGCTGGAAAGATCTAAACAACAGAGACGTAATAGAGAGAAATTCACTTGTAAGATGTGCAAGAAATATTGCTATACGTATCAAAATTACCAACATCATATAACACTACATAAAAATAATCAAACCAAAAAATGTATCAAATGCCCTAAAGTTTTTAAAACAAACGAAAAATTAAAACAACACGTAACAAAGCAACATTCGACATCTAAATTAACTGAAACATTAAAAAATGTATTGGAAAGACGTAAACAAACCAATAATTATCCAACAGAAATTAAACCTACATATATAGAAAGGCAATATATGAGTGAAAAATTCGCTAAAACAATTAAAAAAGTTAACATTAACGCTAGTAATACTACGGTTAAAATAAAACCAGTGATCGATAAACTATCCGTTAGAAAATTCATCGAAAACTTCACACCGGAATCCAACGGTATTAACTGCAAAGGTAACACTATATATATTAACAACAGTCTTACAATAAAACCAATAATGGCACCAAAAAAACCACCAATTATAAAAATTATCAAATCCAAAGTGAATCAACTTGTATTCACAAAATTAAAACAACCGGAAAGATTCAAAACTAAGAACAAAGAGAAATATGAAATATCAATTAAAATAGCTGATCCAGAAGACAAACCTAAAATGAATTTCAATCAGACCGTAGAGAACATTACTGAATTATCATTGGATGATGAATTCAACAATACCTTAGATACAGACATACCAGGAGTGGCCGAAGAAGTCTTGTTGCAGGAGACGGTCGAAATGAAACCGAACGATCCTCAAAATGTACCGAACATTCTCGAATACAAAGGATACCGTTTCGCCCATCTAACAACACAAGCGCCGTATTACAAGATAGTAAAATTAAAAGATGTTATAACAGACAAAAAAGATAATGTACAAGGGAAACAAATAAAGTTGCCAAACGGCAGTAAACTAGTGAATGTAAACCCGTTAGCGCATCTGCTCGTTGGTAAACAAATCGATTTGAAAACTAATAAATATTACAAACCGAAATTAGTCGATATAGAGAAAGCTGTCGCTAGTGCATTGTTTAAATCGAAGAGGTCGCCTAAAGCGCGGAAACCGAAAAAAAATAAGGTAGCAAACGAACAATAAGTCGTATAAATTAGGGAAGTGTTGTATCGGAACTTGAATCATGTAATGTCAATCAAATAATGTTATGCACATTATCAATCTATACTGATATAAAGCTGCAGTTTGTTAGAACTGAGTTGAATGCTCCGCTCCTGTTGCACGCGGCGTGATGTTATATAGCCTTACAAGATAATTGAACTCAAAAACAAATCATGTTAAATGGCAATTCTTGTAACGCTTGATGTGTTTATCGCGGCGTTCTTACCTGTACACTCGGTAGCATGTGAACGGTTTTTAAATAAAATTTGTCATTTACTTTATTATTAAATTGATAAATAAACAATTTATCTTACTAATTTGTAACTTTACATAATACATTTTATATAAAACGATAAACTATGTTTTTTTTTTATATAATACTTATTAAATAAATTTTAATCGTTCAAACGATGTCTTTTTTTTGGAAGGTCGGAATTTGAGTTTTTTGAAAAAAGAGAAATATGTATGTTTTGTATAGCCGTGTCTTTGTCTATCGTGTGCGACAGAGACAGCGCTCTACAAATGGACATAGCGTCTCGCTCTTTTGCCAGAAGTACCAACTTAACGAGACGTTTTGTAAAATGTTCAATGTCAGTCTTCTAAGGCATCGTATATTTTATCTTTGTAACCGTCGTACTCCGAAGACGAGTCCAGAAGGTAAACCCTATCATTCTCCTTTCTAATAACCTTTTTGTTTCTGTTCGGTTTCGTGTTGGATTTAGTTTTCTGCGAAGAAGTCGCCCCGGAATCATCTTTATATTTGATTTCCTCTGATAATTTTCCATCTTCCATATCTTTTGACTCTATTAATATTGTTGTATCATTATTATATTTATTATCTGTGTTTATTTCGTCCGATTCGTTATTGATAATTTGTTCCGATTCGAATGTCGGTTCGTTTTCTACATTATCTGTGATCTTCTTGATAGGTTTTTTTTGTACTCTGTTTTCCATTTCTTCGCCACTCACGCTGTCACTAATCGATTTCTCTTTTGACAGTTTACTTTTTTCGACGATCCTCTTTTGTTTGTCGCCTTTTCGTTTCTTTTTAACCGATTTGACTTCAGTAGAAATGTTGGCTATGGAATTTTCAATACTAATAGAATCTTGTGATATGTTGGCGTTGTTATTCGCTTTGTTTTTAACGAATTTAACATATTTCAAACTTAAATTATCGAAAGAGTCGCGATTTATAATCGATTTCACGAAATCATCATCGAACATCGATTTCGGAAGTATGTTTTGTGTTGTTACATTTCTTTCGACGGAGTTCCGATAGTTCACTTCGTTTCTAACTCTATTGTCGATCGATTTATTTTGATGTTGCAAGTCTTTGATTTTTTCAACAGCTTTATCGGCAATCTTGCTGGCCAGTTCATCGAACTTGTCAGATTTTAATAATCTATCGATTATATCATCTATGTTCGGATTGTTATCGATTTTTAACGTTGAAATTAGATTATTCGATGGAAAGTATACACTTAATGTACCTAGGGAGAACAAAATTAATTAATATTACATCGTAAATAAAGTAAAACGCTTAGTTGTGTATTTGACAGTTTGCATTTTTTTAATTCCTTCCCCTGACCCTATAGAACATCACATTACTTGCTTATTATGTCTTCATTCTTGTATTTTAGTGTCGAAGGATAATTTTTTTTCTTTCCTTTTCCACCTTTTTCTTACAAAGAAAGGATGCGATAAGAAAGTGTATTTGACAGGTAAATGTTCGTGTAAGGGAAATATACTCTAGATTAAAGGTAACAAATACAGCAGTCTGTGGGCAACTTGTTGGATTCCTGTTGTGGAGAAATCCGTTGACAGCTTACTTGATTGACCCGTATTAAAAAAAAAGTCTAATAACGATATAATTAAACAATTGTCTGGCTATGAATTCAAGTAGCCTTTTAAGTGATCATTAACTTGGCAAGAAGAAAATATGGCGGAGGAAATATGAGAAAGGGTACTAGGTATATAGGCCATCCTCTATCCATAACTATCTACAGCTCGTCAGTAGCTGTCTATGACAGGGGTCAATTCGCCATTTTGTTCCACTCAAAGGGCTGCCATTAGTTTTAAATAATATGTTAAACTTACATAAGATGTAGGTAACTAAATATTTCATCTCGAATATTTTAATGTTTTTTTATAATATCTAACATTCTAACATCACGGTTAAGTATTGGTTTAAATTGAATCCCATAAAAATTGGTATCGATGATTTTATTATTGTATGTTTATAGCTTATAAAGTGCAAACTCGTAAAGGTTGCCGCAAATTTATTGCTGGCAGTGGTGCCGCGATCCCGGATACATTTGTCAATTTAAAAATGAGATTAGAAAAAGAAAACAAATTAACTTAAATATATTATTAAAGATAATTTAAGCGGATAGTTTTTAAAACCTTTGTTAAAATGATTATTAAAAAGATTGACGGTAATTTTAAAAAACGCATCTGTCAAAAGTTTGACAGATTCAAAGTACCCGCGAGTCGAGTGAATTGTTAATAATTGAAAAAAAAGGCATGTAAAATGTCGATACCGACAATAAACGCGCTTAGACAACCTAAGCAAGTAAATAAAAATAAAAAACTGAAGAAATTCGACGATGATTACGTTATAATAACGATGAAAGATAATCAAAAGTTGGTGGTCAGCTCGGACGGTTATCACGGCATTGTTACAATGGACGAAAAATTCGTCTGCGTCCTTTGTAACTACGAATTCAACTTGAACGAGAAACTGAAGGCTGATCATAAAGTTAAAAAAACTCATTTAAAAACACTTACGTTGTTCCCGCACGTTGAAAGCTTCGGTGACAATCTTATCCGACAGGTAAATCTTACATTTATGAAAAACCAACCTTATCAAACGGACAATGTCTGTAGACTGCTGGAACTCTATGAATAACACTATTTAATATTAAGTCGATCAGGTAGACGAAGCAAGGGTAGGTTAGGTTAGATGGACTGATGATCTGGTCAAGTTTGCGGGATGAGGACGGCCGAGGGCCGATCGTCGTGGCGATCTTTGGAGGAGGCCTACGTCCAGTTGTGGGCGACTTGTGGCTTATATAATGGTGATAATGATAGATATTAAGTTCCTTTTCCACTAGAGCAATTGTTTTCTGAGCTCTATATTTCTTTGTCCTAAAGATATATACAAAACATTTTAAGTGAAGGTGTCATTCCTCCTTCAAACTTTTTTTAATTAATTCACTTATCTACACTAATCATTGTCAGTCTAATGTCCTCCACTGCTGGACATAGCCTCCCCCATCAATTGTAACAAAGGTCCTATTCCTCCTGCAACAAATTGTCAGTTCTGGAGGGAAGATGCCCCACGCTCCTGGTTCCCTACAGTAGCCAACATTTTAGGATTTTCCTCCCACAGCTAACACTTCTGGTCCTGGCTGTGATCTGCCCATTGTCACTTAGGCCCATACAAATTAATAAAATTAACATAAAAATATTGCCTGTAAGTCTACAAAGTGTTCTTTTCGTTATATAACGTTAGCA
>JAODUI010000022.1:685474-695567 GCA_027563995.1 Papilio gigon | reverse complement strand
TAGCTGACCCCGCGAACTCTGTTTCGCCTTAAAGGCAATAAATAAACAGATTTTTGAATTTATTAGGAAATACAAAAGAAACATTTCCTCATCGGAAAAAAACGTTTGTATGGGAAATGGAAAAGGGCTATTTTTATGACTTTCACAGGTTTTTTTTTTAGTTTTTCTCACCTTTTAAACCTTCCCTAGACCTCCACGAACATTCCGAGACCAAGATAAGATAAATCCGTTCAGACGTTCTCGAGTTTTAGCGAGACTAACGAACGACAATTCATTTTTATAAATATATATATTTAGGTCTGCTCCTAAAGCTAGTAGCGTGATGTTAATTAGTCTAACATTCTTTAATTAATGTATCGTCAAATGCAAATAAAAATCGATCTATGCTTTGACATAAAAGATCAATTATAGTCGTAAATTGACACATAACACTTCTTTTTTTCAATTCACTCGTCTCCTAAGTGTAATAGCGTGATGGTATAATATATAAGTGTATGGGTTGTTTGTATGAAAGGAATAATTATACATACATACGGGACAACCTTTACTTTTTATATCGAAGTATATTTTAAGGCTCTATTGATGTTTATTTAACAAGAGTTATCATTGACGAAAAACAATGTTTTTTATATATTAGTAGATATTTGTTAATTTACTAATATTTCTTGAAACCAGGGAAAAGGTTTTGTTGGTTCAACAATAAACCGATGGATTTGAACTGGTAGTACGTAATATTGGTTATCCATTTTAGTTTTCTTTTCGATTTGCTTTTTTTTTTTTAAATGTTTTTCGATAATGAAAACTAATTGATCGCATGACCGGCTGTATGCTTCCGCCACTAAATGGGTGATGGTGACACCAGGGGCGTGGGCTTTTGAAATGTCATGAAATTAATTATTTAAATGCTTTGATACAAAAATTAGTTTGCCCGATGGTCGACGTGGTAATTTGAAAATGTTTTTTTGTTAGGTAAATGTTTGTACAGATGTAGTGAGAAATGATTCTCCTTCAGCAAACTCCGCTCTATCGGAACACGATGACACCGACTGTCAATGATCATATTAAACGAGTGACATTGTCATATCCATTAATATGGAACTTTGTTGTTTAGTATCAAATGTGACAATGAATAACGTCATTCTGTAAGATGGCACTGAAGCTGTTTGAGAGAGCGCAGTAAATACCAACTTTTCAACAAGAAATACGAAAGAAAATCTTTGCAACCGTTATATAGTCAATGAAAACCTCTTTACCTTAACTTTGTCAGATGTCTCTTTCCTTCCTTTACCCTGTTTCTCTTGTCTATGATTTATTATTGGCTCATTGGAGTCCTCATTGACAAATATAGTTTCTGTCACACCGAGGATACAGTCACCTGCATTCGGCTGAAAGCACATGACAATTAAAGATGACGCATGACAAGTGACATTGGGTAATCTCTTGTCGGAGACAAGCCCCACTTTGTGTTGTGCCAATAAAGTATGTTAACTGTATTATAGATATACATATATAAGTGGAAGAATAAACAACATATATAAAGCTGAATATATTATTTATTTATTAGAAATGAACAAAAATATGAATGACTATACACACATGTAGATTATAGATAGTACATTGACTTATAAACTGAACTAGTCTTTCTCAAAGTGGATGATAAGGCACTCTTGGGGGCGTTTGAAATCTAGAGGGCGGTAACGGACCCGTAAAAAAAGTTTTTACTTGACAAATCTATGATGTATAGCTTACTTACAGCTCCTCTAGGCATTGTCTGTGGCGGCAGGCCTAACCGTAACCTAGTCTTCATATTTGTCTGTTTACACATCTCGGAAAATTCGTAGAAATCATTAACTTTGTCGACACACAGCTCACAGATCAAAGGCGGCATTTTATCCTCTTGATGAACCTGAAATTTACATTTTAGTTTTTGACGATCCAAAAATGGAGGGAGAATACTTAACCTATTTACCTTTGCTAACCTACTTTAAAACAAATGACTACAATAAGAAATAGGCAGTTTGCTTTGAAATCTTTGTATTTATTCAATTTGAGACATGATTAATATATTTAAAGGCGTACGTTTTAAAAGGGATGGTACAGCATAAAAATAATCTTTGACTTATCAGTTTTATGGTAGTGTAGAGAATAATACACTGTTAGGGTAATTTAAAATGATGTCAAAACACTTCACCTCTATTTGTACACAATCCCGTATTTTCTGTGTGAGTGGAACATCTCCGTCCAAGTCGACATTCTGTACTATTGGCATTTTGTAGCCAGCACCAGCCCCACAGAGACGACATGATCGAAAAATCTCATAAGCTATCTTCTCCTCGATTTTAGATGTCCTAAAACGACTCATTTTTTTTTTCAATAACAATAGCAAATAAGTTTAAAACGCATTTACACTGAACTATGCTGCCGCTTTTCCGCCATTATCAAAAGCGAAAAGATTTGTATTTGGTGTTGTCACTTGTCAAACATTTATGGTCCAAAAAAGCACAGTTTAAAACAATTCTAACAGATTATAAAATAATCTATTTAAGTTTTTCAATTGGTAGTTTTTGGTAATTTATGGTTAAAAAAGAAAAGTACAACTATTATTGCACAATGACTTGAAATATTGACATTGATTGTTGTGTTTAGCATGCTTATCTTAATCTAAACTAATGGAACAGGCGACATGTGTGTAAAAGTGCCGTTTAAATATTAACAATACAATAAGGTTTGAATTGGTAATATTTAATAATGTTTATGAACAAGGTTTAAAAATAAATGATAAATTACATAACAGGGCTAGATTTGTATATATTTTTATTCTTAGGGCATTTAAAAGAACATTTATCATCGAAGAGGATTTTATTCGTTTTATAATCAATTTAAAAGAAAACGTATATTCTCCCTTACTGTGAGCGCAACCTTTTCTGACATTTTCTCTGCTCCAATCTCCATAATCTTAATTAATTCAGTCCAAATATTCGTTATAATATTTCTGTACTCACTTGCCTTTGTCCATTCTTCTAAATTTTGCAACAAGTTATCCCATTGTTTTGTATTATTACTGTCGCCAATAATTACTTTATCAAATTCATTTAAAACAGCTTGTAAAACAACAGTTTTGTTAACTAATTTCATATTTTCAGCACCATAAATTTTTATCGGCTGATTTCTATTTGCTATTACATTTTTAAAAATTAAAAAAACAATTCTTGTCTCTTCCTCGTTTTTATATTCCAAGTCGCGTATTAGAACTTTAAACTGTTTATGTGATTCCCAATCCATTATTTTAATAAAAACCGCATCTTTTAATACTTCCGTTAAAGCATCAGACGCCTGTTTAACTTTACGATTATCTGTTTTTAAAATCATTGTCAACACGTCAGTTAATAAATCGCTGAAAGTTCTACTGGTCCTGCATATTTTATATTGTTCACAAAGATGAACGAATTCTGTGTTGAGTTCTTTTTCTAGAACTTTCTGCATTGAATCGACCGTCGAGTTTGAATCTCTTAGTGAACCTTTAATGAACATGTTCATATGGTCAAATATTTTCGTAATAATTCTATTTGAGACGCTCAATGTATTCAAAATAGCTTTTTGAGTTCCCAATTTAGTTCTAAGTGTTTGATTACCTAATTTATTGATGTGCTCTTCGAGTTTTTCTTTATATAGTTGTTTTATTCTATGAAACTTGTGTTTATTTATTTTCTTCTCAAATCTAACTTGAATATTTTCTAAAACTAGTAGAGCTTGATTGTACAAATGTAGTATATATTTTTGGATTGATTCATCGTCTGTAATTTTACGTGGAGATAATATTTCAGCTCGTTGTCTTAGAAGGGATGATTTGCTTTTTTTTTTCTTCTTTGCCGGAGGAAATTTATCTTTTTCCAAAAGTAGTGAAATATTTATTTTCGTTACTCCATCATTATTTACAATAGATTCTTTTTTCTTGATACGATTTCTTACATTACCTTTTTTTACAAATTTCGGTAGAAAATATTGTATTTCAGTTTTCGTTGTTAATTGTGGAGGTGTCAAATTTCTTTCCAATGAGAATTTAATTTTTCCATCAGTTACTTGGCTGAGTTGTAATTCGTAATTCCACTTTTTACCTAAATCAAGCAACCCATCTAAATGGTATACAGTTGATTGGCTGTTTATTAAGCAACCTGAATAAAAAAAAAACTGTTATAAATTAGTAGTTTTGCGATAGACATGCAACGGACTTGTTGCTAGCACCGATTAATTCGATGCAATCGTTAAACCTAGAAGTATTTTTTATTCTTTCTTTGACTGTCCACTAATGCCGTAAAAACAAAAAAAAAAATTCTAACCAGCCAACAATTAACAATAAAGTTTTTGTGAAAATCAATGGCGTCTGTAACTTTTCTTATTCTAAATAATGTTAAAACCATAAATGTTCTACTTACAAAATATTGGCAATAAATTAACGAGTAACATTTTATATTGCTTACAAAATATTTATTACAACAACATATTTTTTTCTATTATTCATTTCGAAACATTGATGCAATGCGGCAACGCATAACCCATTTCTGTTTTGGAAATGTAAGCGATCCTATTTCCTGCGATTGCAGTTCATTTTTGTGTTATTCTTTCTTTTACGTCCAAATCATTGCATAACATTATTCAATTATAGGAAAATGGTTTTTTATTACCCTTCGTCTCGTAAGCAACAGCGCACTAACTTAGCTTGGTTATTTCTTTATTGAGTAACATATGTCGTTGTGGTCTATAGAAGAATCCAGTACACTTATTTCCTATACATTTCTTTATACATTCTTAGTCCCTAATGTCACAATCTTTTAAATAGTGACGCAATAGTTGTATTCTAACAATTAAATAATACTTTACGAGAAGCCTGTTATGTTTACAACATCGCAAAACTTTATAGAATATATAAGGAAAGAATAGAATATTTAAGAAATGGTCAAAGATCCAAAAACCAAGAACCAATTTTTAAATTAGTAATTTTTACCTATATTATATGGCAACAGTTGGAAACTTTCAACATATTAGCAAATTGTGTCTGGCAATTCGATATAAAATCGGTTGTTGATAATCTGTACCTAAAGTTTCAATGGAAAGCCGATTTGGATGCAGTGTAAAATTGAAACCGTTTTACTTCTATCCAAGTGCATAGTGAAATAATCAAATAATCCTGTTTTAATTACAAATTTAAAAGTGTTTTGTCAGCCTGGAATAGTTTGGTGTACATTGTTGTGCGATACAGTGGTAAGTTTTTAAAATAATGCGGTTATTTACACACGGCCCATCATTTTCGATGCAACTGACTCAGTTTTCTGTTTATTTCCATTTTAGTTTTTAATTTTGACCGTTAATTGAAATATTTAGTTATATTTTTGCTATTATTTTAAAATGCTTATTAATTGCGCATTAAATTTACTCAATTAATCTCTAATCTATATTATTGGCATACCTCGTGAGTATCACCAAATGTCAAAACTATGTCGGAATTACAAAAATTTTGTGTAATGATATGAACTTGAGTTATATTTAAAATCAATATGTCGTACGCCAAAAACTTGCCTATATTGACATAAACAATATATTAAAACAAGCATTTATATTTGTTTTGGTTCGCTTGTTTTAGATTCCATCGTACGTAGACTTTAACAAATGATTGCAGGTATATGAAAATTTAAAGTTACCTCCGTGGTTTTTCTGATGCATGTAACTTTGTTTTAAGTTTATAATATATATAGTTTACAAAGTTATTTTTAACATTTGGCAAATGAGGTGGCATTCATTCTACACGTTTTAAATATGGTTGCTATTGTAAAAGTTAAAAAAATAATATTAATATGTGAATCAAAACTAAGGTATTTTTAATCAAAAATAATTATAAAAAAAACCTTTAAATTACTAATAAAAATGGCTTAAAACATATGTAGATTGTTGTAGGTGAAAGTGAGGCAGTGTAGTAGAGTACCAGGTGTGCCGTGACCAAGATTACAGCCCTATAGTTCACTCACCCTGATGATGGACCCCCGACGGGTTTGAAACGAGTCGGTACCAACACCGATCTACACGGGAGTTAAGCCATTTTTATTAGTAATTTAGTGAAATGTCACACAAACATTTTAATAGTTTAAAAAACGTTTATTATCAATTATGGTTAGTTTTACAATAATAATAGATAGATTAGTTGATTTTCATTGATTTTGCTTTAGAAAATACCGCTTTTTTTATTACGTACATATAATTTGTTTAGTCTCTTTTGTTTACAAACATATTTTGTTAACATAATATTTTGTAAATATTGTGCAATGTGTTGTAAACAGAAAGTACACTAGTGTTGATAATGTTGTACTTTGATCTTGAATTATAAATAACTATAACTCCTGACATGTCTAAGTGACTTGAGGAAAAATCAGTATTTGCTTTCATCCAGACCTGTGGTCGTCACACGTTTCCATCCAAGTATCAAATAGGACAATATGAGGTATCAATACAGACCGCACATTCGTACACTAAACTGACTCAATCAAATTAAATTTCTTATTTTCCCTATAGATATATTTTTTGTTGGATCTATTTCTTGTTTTTCAACCAACTGAAAATGTTCTTTATATAGTTTTTTTTTTAAATAATCGTTATAAAGGTTTTTTTCTTTGGAATGTGTATATAATACGAATGGGATATTATTGGTTCACACAATTATTTATCTTGAATGAGAATTCAATGCATAGATATGTTTCTAAGATTGTTAAAACGCAATATTCGAAAGGTGCCGCCGAATGTCTGTTGCGGGCCGCACTTTGACGACCACTGATTTACTATATTTCACATCTAGGCCATATTTGAGCTATTCTTTCAGTCAGGTTACATGTGATAACTAACATTGATGACCCCTGCTATGACCCACTGTTGGCACTGTTATGTACCAAAATATAAAAACTCAAAGTGTACACAAATAGTACAAAGCAAAGAAATGTAAAATGTTCTCAAAAATAGAATAAGTCAGATGTACATCATATGATAGGAGGGTAAAGAGCGTCGGTGGCGCAGTTGTTAAGCGCTTGACCGGATAGGACCGTACTTTATATTGTCCAAGTTCGATCCCCGCTGTACCAATGTGTTTTTCCATTTTCGAATTGCATATGTACATTATCTGACGCTCTTATGGTGAAGGAAAACATTGTGACTGTACATATCGGCGAAGAAATTCAAAGATATGTGTGAAGTCAATGCACTGGACCAGCGTGGTTGACTATGGCCTAGTCACCCCTAATAGGGTAGGCTCCGAGCCTCTCGGTGGGGACGTAGCTGATGTTGATGATGACATCACATCATGGAAAAATAACCTTTTTTTTAACGGTTTATTATTTTTTTTTTTACAGATCAAAAATGTTGGATGCCTGACAGACTGCATCGTTGTTTTGAACAATAAATAAAAATTGTTACTTACTACATCGCATTAAAATAAACAGGATGTTTCAGAAACAGACGTTTGGGGCGAGCACTTCTGCTTTTGGTAATGTCTTTGCATTTCACAAGTCCCAATAGCTTAATTATTAAGTATACTGACTACCAATCTAGTGGTTGTGTGTTCCAATTCAACATTAAGAATGTTGTAAACCGTATATTAAAATGTCTAGTGTTTAGTTGCAATGGTGCAGGAAATATTGATTAATTAACACACACAGTGGCAGACTAAGTGAATGTTTTAAAAAAAATACTATATTTTTTTTGTCTTGAAGTGTTTAACAAAATTACCCAATGGTTGGAGGTTAAAGTTGGAGGGATGTGTGCCGAAGGTGGAGGATAGAATACTGTAGAACTATGTCCCGTGTGCCAAATTACTAATTGTAGTAATCTTATGATACTCTCCACCCCCTAGTAGTAGTAGAGTCCATGGTTCACGCCATTCCACATCTAGCACAGATTTTGCGTGGGGGCAGGTCCTGGATTACTCCAGCCAGCTCAACTCTCCGGAGAAACCCAGCACTCATCTAAAAACTTCACTAATTAAAACTTTTCTCCTAGGTACATCAACAACGCCATCTTTCGGTAGCTTCAAGCCGACAACTGGTACCAATGCGTTCGGAGCACCGCCAGCGTTCGGTGCTACAGCCACTCCTCAACCTGCCACCGGAGGAGGTAGGTTACAAAGATTTATATCTTGAGGTACAACTTAGGGTTAGGACCCTCTTGTAGGCAAGAGAGTGTACGTCTCCATTAAATGTTGGCAATGCATCTTCGATTCCTTTGGAGTTGTAGAGTCCATGGACATCGGATCAAATCATTTTACTTAACATTGAATTGTGCCAGCGTTGACTAGGGTCTAGTCACTACTAATATATGGTAAGCTGCGAGTACTGAGAGTGGGTACTTGATAAATGCTGAGAATGATGTAGTCCCAAGCATCCAATGATGTTTGTGTGTGTGTGTGTGATGTACACACTGTGACGTCACTTCATTGGACGTAGTGACGTCACAGTACTCCATACATCACTTTCACAAACACTCCTTTTTCCGTTTCCAGGTCTGTTCGGTTCCACCAACACAACGGGTGGCCTATCCGGCAGTTCGCCAGCGTCGACCTCCACCCCCGCATTCGGCGCTACATCAGGTGCCTTCGGGTTCGGCGCCAGTACATCCACTGGCGGTCTGTTCAGTAACAACCAGTCCACCGGCCTATTCGGAAATACCCAGAACACTTCCGCCTTTGGAGCCAAGCCTGCAGGTATTGTTTTATTATTGGACATTTGTTTATGAGAGTGATTATCATTTTTACCATAATATAACAAATTATTAGTATTATTTCGCACTGTTTAAAAATTAGGCGGAAACAAAAAAAAAATTAACAGCCTATTTCCCTAACGTATGACAAATTTCTTCCGTATCAGTTTATCATTTCTATTGTCTTCAAATAGTTGAAACAATAAAAATAAAACGTCAATAGTCTAATGATTAAGGGTACAGATTTCCGATTACGCGGTCGAAAGTTCGAATCTTGCCCATTCGATTATCGTCATAAACCATATCCTGGTACAGCTACCAGCTTAGTTGCAGTGGCAAAAGAAATATTAGTAAATTTAAATAAAATCTATTAATATTTTTTCTAACATAAAAATACATATAATTATAGTTTTAATATTAAATAACATTTCAAGGTTTCGGTTTTGGGAGCACATCGACCACCGGCGCTACTGGCACCGGCCTATTCGGTTCCACGCCGTCAACCAGCACTGGTCTATTCGGGCAACAGAACACGACCCTAGGTGGCGGTGGCCTATTCAATAATACAGCTAGTGAGTAACCTATTCAAACTTTTAGATAACAATGAAGCGCCAATAGCCTAATGGTTATGGGTACGGACTACCGATCTAGCTGTCGTGGGTTCGAATCACGCCGTTCGACTATTGTGGACCATATCCTAACACACGCTTATTCAAGCTTAACAGTATTGGTCACAAGAAATATTAGTAAATTAAAAAATATCGTCATCATCCTGCCTTGTATCCTACAGGGTCGGCACACTCCATACCTTGTCAGCTCATATCTGAACCCACTTCTCTACATCTCTCACACACTTCCGTCTTCTACCTTTATAGCCATCTCATCAACTTCCTGTATATGTGTTCATGTTGTTTAAATTAAAGACTTAATGATTGAATAACTTATATTTTACAATAATTTATATACAGAGGTGATAAGATGCGTGACCTTGTACGGCAGCAATATCGGAAGAGTAAGATGGCGTCGGTGTTGCCATATATCGTAGATTACGTTTATGTTTATATTCCAACAGTTGATCATCACTTCACATGATACCACGATCACCATTTGTTTCTTAATATTTTTATCACTTCACTATACTTTCAATTTTTTTTTTATATTGTAATAATAATTTTAATTTTCAGGTGCCTTCGGTCAGCAGCAGGCACCGACGGGCACCGGTCACGTGAAGTACAACCCGGTGGTGGGCACCGATATGGTTGTCAAGTCGGGCACCTCGCAGAATGATGTGGTCGGTGAGCAGGGGGTGCGGGTGCGGCAGCGGCGCCCAAGGGCCGGCCGCGTGCGGGCCGTGCGGCGGGTA
>JAODUI010000022.1:638092-648225 GCA_027563995.1 Papilio gigon | reverse complement strand
AGTTGGAGCAACGTCGTACGGCTCGCCTTCGCCCTACTCTAATTGAATTTAAGAGCCGGGCCTATCCCAACTTGAAGACAAACCATAGCGCGATGCCAAATACAACTACCGCCATCTATGTAACTAAAATGAAATCATTTCACCGACCGATAGCGAACTAGCACAATTCTAAACTTTGCATTTCTTACATTGAAAATAAATTTAAAAACCAAATAAATCAAAAACTATTCTTGACTTAAACAATCGCTTAGTGTAGATTTTTAACACTAAATGTACACTAAGGAACCATTGTTAAACATCAGTTTCAACTGAACAAACAAAACTGTGTTTCAAGCAAAACAGAACTGTACAGTTTTGATATGTTTAACAAGAAATAATAACTGTACAGTTTCCGAAACAAAATCAATCTAACCGCTGTCAGAAACAATGAGTTTCTTCCAAAAATGGCCTTTAAGTAGAGAGAATAGACATGAATTAGTTGTGTATGTTTGACCAGAAAGGGGAACCCACGTTGAAGGTTAACAAAAGCTATATCGCGTTTCAAAATACAACTAATGCCATCTTTTGTCGGAAAGCAGCTGTCTTTTTACAAAACCAAAATTTCCCGACAATTTTGTTTTTATTAAAATATTAGTGGATTTTTATTAATATACTTATATCTCGTGTACACATTCTAAGCTTGAACATGTGTTATTTAATTCAAAATCGAATGAATTCGAACCCGTTACCGCTAGATCGGTAGTCCATACCATCAACTATTAGGCTACTGTCCAGGCAAATTGTAAAACATTATACGCAATTTGTCTCAGACACATACTAATTGATTTTTAACTAAAATTAACAATGTAAAACCGTTATATGAACTATACAAAACTCCGTACATCATCATCATCATCATCAGCCTAATGTAGTCCACTGCTGAACGTAGGCCTGTCCCATCGATTGCCACGATGACCGGTCCTGTGCCCGCATCCACTCCCGCAATCTTGACCAAGTCATTGTTCAATCCTGGAGGTCTACCAACGCTGCGTTGAAACGTCCTACATTAAGAAACAATTCACTAACTGAATACCCGCATTTATAATATTTTAAAGATTTAACAATAACCAATAACGATAGAACCTTTGAGAAATACGCTCGCTTGAAGGAACCAAAGTCATATTGCTTGGGAAGTACCGCCGAGGACAGACCGTTCCACTGCGACTGCGAGGTACAGTGACGTGAGAACCGCAGTCGAGGAGTGCCAGCCGTCCAGGTGACGTGGATGTAATCGGTCTGACCAGTCGTCCAATAACGATACTCACCGACAGAAATTAATTATTACTCCATATGAAACCATTCAAAAATAAATAGAGAACGGTTGTCAAAAAAATTATTTTTACTTCATCCATATATTCTGTGAGGTACAATGATGATCCGTGAGGGCCGACTGCATCACGCTGGCGCAGTTAAAGGACGCGTGTTTTAGAATATAACGAGCGCCATCTATTGTCGGAGACCAACACTAATATAATAGTCAAGTTGCTGATACAAAATACTAAGATTTCGGACTACATTTCTTTTTAATTAATATTCGCCAAAATAGCGAAATGACAGCCCATAGACATTTGTATAATAGATGTGTTGCTTTAGATAAACGAAATGAACAGGAAAATAATTTCTCCTTCCGTATCCTCTTGCCAAATTCTCATTTAAAACAATGAAAGGGTAGGCCAGGTTATTTCGAATTTAGTTGTAAATATAGATTAATTTAATTAAAAATTAAATAAGTTTTATAAAAGAATAGATAATAGAAGTTTTATAAAAAAAAAGAACTGATTATAATACCAAAAAACTTGCATTCTCAAAAGTTTATCCTGTTTCCGACTAATTAATACTTAAAATATTTATAAACTACTGGAACGTATATAGTGAAAGATTCCATTAATCAAGTAGGAAACCAGCGCTGGTTTCATTCAACTAAATTTTTAATTATTATAATAACCGCTTCGCACAAAATGTGAATGCGGTGTATTAAAAAATTTACTAAGTGGACAACTTAGTGGTCCACTGCTGAACGTCTGGGCAACGTTGCCGCTGCGGCTAGGTTACACTGCGAGGACAAACGATAGCGCCATTCTAAACTACTAACAACGACATCTAGGGACGGAAAGTGTAAACTGATCTGTACACAAAATGCATTTAACTTGAAAAATTTTAAAATTATTGATTTTTGTGACAAAATACTATATCTGTCATAATTGTATAAAAGGTTTAATTATTTTACAATATTAGTAAATTTAATCAAATAATGTTAACAAAATGAATAAAAAAAACATCGTGGCAGTTATTTTGACGTACCTCTGTTTTTTTTTAAATATCGTTTTTAGATTTAATTTCTTTTTCCAATATAATTAAATTTCAGTTAATTCACTAATATACCTTTTACCATTTCAACTAAGTTTGTGTTATATGGTACAGTATAGTCGTACAGCGGGATTCGAACTCTGGACCACGTGACTGTACACACTAAGCTATTGGTGCTGTTTTTTAAAAATGTTTTATTTCGTTAGGGAAGAACTCGTTTCAATTGAAAGCTTAAGATAATTAACAGAGCCATACATGACAGCCATTACTAAAGCGCCAATAGTCTAATGATTATGATTATGGACTACCGATCTAATGGTCGTGTGTTCGAATCCGATCATTCGACAGTGAACCGTACAACACAAGTTCAAGTTTAGTTGGTTACTATAAATATTAGTAAATTAATTAAAAATCTACGAATATTTTACTAAAAAAAATTACAATATTTGACATTTTTAGGTTATTAAGTGTTTATGAGGTGAAGTGATGTAAAATTGTAATTATATGAAATATTTTTTTTACGAGAAATATTTAGTAACTTACTAGATTTAGCGTAAATTGTAGTTTTTTTTTCCCATAGTTTAAGATTTCCTTTGGAATATAATGTAGGAAAGAAACTATTAAAAAAAACATTAATACCCTTAACCAGAATAAATACGTTAGTAAAAATATTTCCTACAAAGTGATAAGAAAGTAATATATTTTTAAGTTATTCAATAAAAAAAAAATCCTTCCTTTTCCAAATAGGCAAAGGAAATATGACCATACAGCCACAATTCAAACACTTATTTTTGGTATCATTAAAACCTTTTTGTGTACCTTAAAATTCTAATAGACACTTTAGCAACTCTGAGTATGCATTTAAGGGTTCGTCAGCTATTTTATATGGACATACCCATTTCCTTAGCTTGTTTCCTCGCAGCCACATTGGCCAGGTATTCAGGACTGGTCTTGTCAATCCTTGGCCTGCCCCTCTTTCTTTTAGCGGGCGTGCTGGAACTGGTTTCAGCCTTTGGTCCATTACTGATATCTGAAAAATAAAATGAACAAGTCACATGCCGTCGACCGAGCACCACGTGGTGACGTCACAGTACTCCATACATCTATAGCGGCATCATCTGAATTCAATCCATCCATCCATACACTTTTTAACCAGTTTCTTCTGGTCGTAAAAGCTTTGTAAACCTCTCCTACATCAGTCCAGCGCCACCACCTCCGAATACAGTCCATCAAGTTCGGTCTACATGCAGAGCAGCCAGCAACAAGGACTTGTGGATGGATATATTTAAAATTCTATTTATGTTAACAGATTTGTGAAATAAAATTTGCTTTATAATGTGCTGACACTCCAATTTTAATATTAAAATATTAGTATATTTTAGTTAATACACTAATATATCTCGTAACCATTCTAAGATTGTACTTGTGTTATATTGTTCAATAGTTTAATGGATTCGACTCGACTGTTACATCGGTGATACCTACCATTAAGCTATTGGCGTTTCATATTGTAGATATGTTTAAAATACTATATTTTTCATTGTCTTTAATTAATTTACTAGATTTATTTCTGGTGGACCAGTGGACAGTTGAGGTAGGAAATTAATTAGAATGGAGGGTACGGGCATCAGAAGTTTGGTGTGAATGGGATGTTGGTGGACTGTATATTTTGGTAGGTATCGAGAAAGGTCTATATCCAAACATGTGCAGATAAAGTCTTATGATGTATTTGAAATATTTACCTCTGTCAGTTTTATGTCTTGCAGCGTACAGCTCGACGGCGGGGGGCACGAAGTGTGACACCGGCGAGCGGTAGTCCACGCTCAGCGGCAGTCCGCCGCCGACTGAAATATATCAGCAATAACCAATATTATACTCGGGACTGATTTCTTGAGAGATTTAAGATTTTCTGCTAACTCAAACATTAACATAAAGATTAAATGTATTTTACGCTGTGATCTTTGCTCGCTGCCTACCCTATATCAGTCACAGTCAACGCTGTCATTACATCGACTTCACACATTGCAGACATCACGGTTTCCTTCATCGTAATATCAAAATGAACATATGAAATTCTAAATCGAAACAGATTAGCACATGATGGGTTTCAACCTGGACTGGTTGAGTATGGTTCGGTCAAATGCTTAACTGCGTCATGGGTGCACTTCCCCCAATTTCCATATATACTATAGCTCACATTGTCCTGCTCAGCAATTTATATGTGCCAAGCCGAGACAATATATATATATATATATATAAAAATGAATTGCTGTTCGTTAGTCTCGCTAAAACTCGAAAACGGCTGAATGGATTTATCTTATCTTGGTCTCGGAATGTTCGTGGAGGTCTAGGGAAGGTTTGAAAGGTGAGACAAATTAGAAAAACTTTTTCGTCCCTTTTCCGTTTCCCATATAAGCATTGTTTTCCGAGGAAGTTATGTTTTTTTTTTGTATTTTCTAATAAATTCAAAGATCTGTGTATTTATTGCCTTCAAGTCGAAACAGAGTTCTCGGGGTCAGCTAGTATTTAATATCTAAACATAGTATGTACAGGATCATTCTTATATATCTATACCTTTGTTGAGGCCATATATGTCCCCATTGGGCTCCAGTTTTAGCTTCTTTTGCGGTGACTCGGGACCCTCGCTGGAGGGTGAAGATTCCTCCCGCTTCAGCTGTGGCAACACTGAATCTAGCTGACCTTCACACAGTGCCATTATGTCAGCTGGAACATGATAATTTTTTTTTAATACACAGTGAAGAGATGAGCATGTATATAGGATGAAGATGAGACTGTGGATGGCTATAAAGGTAAAATATAGAAGTATATATGTTTTTTATTTCTTCGACAAATATGATACGAATTAAAAAAATCAAGTAAATATGCCAATCTAAACAATGGTACTCATGTAAACAGGTAAGTTTTGGATGGATAAATATTAGGGGCCATTCATGACTCTCTCCATTACTGCACATATTAAGGGAAGGGTGAGGACTGAGTGTACTAATATAAAAAATAGGCAAATAAAGTCTAAATAATTTTATAATCAAAAAATAAATGATTTAGGGACATTATTTTAATATTGACAGAGGGACTATCGAATCTTGTAAACAAAACATTAAGATTTCTTATATCTTTAGGTATACTTAAATAATTGATCATATAATAAAACTTTTTGCTATGATGTTCTGTTGTTTGAGCCGTAAGATAATTAAAAAAAATAAATAAACAGGCTAGAAACCTCCTTTGACATGCTGGAGGCATCAGCTGACCCACTTATTAGTCAAAAAATGCTTTTTCAATCATTAATTTCTATAAATACATGTTTTTGGTATTTAAACTATATTTAAAATATTTAATATTATAATTTTTTACTTTTTAAATATTATTTAGTTGTTTATTTGACTATATACTGATTTCTGTTAGTATACAAATAAAAATGCCAATAGGATACACTGAGACATGATTTTTTATAATTGGTCAATGCTATGGGAATTTAAACAAGTATTTATATGTGTGTAATAGCAATAAGGCTATGTGACATGTTTTTTCTAATATAATTGTTATACAATAAAGAAATTGTATTTTTTTACGTTTTTTTTATGGTTTCTCGAAAGTTCAACAACTTTATTCATATATATACTTTTAAAACATCTTGAAAGTATAACAAATATCATTAAAAATATCGTTTGTAAACAAAATTATTGTTTGACAATATCGTATAACCTCAAATGTGTCGACTGGAAACAAATACAATACAAAAAAATATCTACAAAACAAACAACATTTTTTTTTTGTTTGTAGAATTTTAATAACTTTATCAATAATGTAAGCAAACGGTCCGTAAAATTGTTTTATAATTACTACGTGTTATCAAGAAGTGTACAGCAGTAAAAAGTGTCTGTAAGTACTCACCAAGTAACCATCTTATATTCGACGCGAAATAAAAATCTTTATTTCAAACAACCCCAACAATGTTAAACTTACACAATAACAGATTAAGCTACAAATATAAGTTCATTTAAACTTAATTATAACAACGTATAGATTTGTAAATATGTGATTTTTAAAAATTATAAAGATCCCAGCACATAAATCAATGCCCAACCAAATGGTGCTATGTTAAGACAAACGCAAATACATTAAACACACGATTTTACTAAATATTAAATGCACGCACTACATTATTGTGCAACGGGATGGCTTTTAAAAGTGATTACAAAAGTTTTCGACGTCAATTATCGGAGATATAAACAAAAAACGCGAAGCCACAAAACTATCTCAACGTCCATTTCTACAGCAAGAAGGTGATGCTACTGCCTACGAAAGGAGTGAAAAAGACGAATATATTTTCCGTCTAGCAACACCTTAGGTTAACCGACTACTTTCAAAACGCGACCATTTACAAATAACTAATACCAAAATGTCATATGTGTCAAAATAAACGCTTTTATTTTCAACACTATTCCATTGCAATAAAGATCAATTTTGTGTAACACAAAATAAAATACCTTACTAATGAGATTCTGTTATTTAGCTTTGTAACAGTTAGGTTAATAAATAAAATTACAAAAACTTTTAATATTGTAATAACAATGATATATTCAAGACTATAATTTTAAACGTAATTAAATACGTATGTGTCATGATTGTTATTAAAAGAAAACATGAGATAAATATGTAATTTTTTGACAATATAGCAACATTATTTGGGTGTGGGACGAGCGAAAATTGAGAACGACAGTATAACAGTGTGAAAAGGCGATAGTTATAGTTAGGTCGGTTGTTGAGTTGGCATTGTATTATTACAAGTTGCTTATCAAGAGTCGCGTTATCGCTTAAGCGAGGTTATTTCTTTTTGTGTAGTTTCTCCCCGTTTTATTCTACGGAAAGTGAACATACCAATATACGACGCATTATTTCTCTCCGTATCTTAAAATATTACAATTAAATTTAATGTAAAAATATATTTACCTAATTATACAAAAATAAACATGTAATGAGGTTGGATTATTAATAAATTAACTTTTTCTTGAGTGTTACAGTTCTATATATAAAACGATCGTGTACCTTCTTAAAAAAAATAACCAGTTTTGTTGACGCAATTATAACAACTTGTTTACAATGAACTTATTTATATTGCAAACTTGAAAATTATGTACCGTATTATTAGAAACGTTATTTCAATAGATTTCAACTTACTAAGTTGCATGTACGGCCTATTTGTAAAATTATCCTAATTTTTACATCATGCAAGGGTTTTTAAAAGAATTGTAACTACTTGAATCATTTCTAAAACTATATTAATTAAACGTTCAAATTTAAATAAGCTTTACGCCGATGCATTAAAAGTTCTTATTAGTAAAAATGCAAACGAAACAATGGACTTCAAGCAGTTACATCATTGATGTTTTCGTGAAAAAAAAACAATCTGTCAAAATTGGCGCCAAAACAAATCATTGAACCATTACGTATATTTGAACAATATTTAAGTAGATACGTGTCTTATATTGATCTAACACTGGCGCCCTAGTTATCAAGTGGTATTGTTATCAGAAAATCGATCGAGTGCAGCGTTGGACTGGTTAGAATCGAAAATCAATACTTTGTCACCTAGGGTGGGGAAAAGTACTAGAGAGAGACAAATGGATGCGAGTGTAAATGTTAACAAAAATTACAATTATTACTTTATATTGATATTGTATAAAGAACTTGTGAATATTTGTACAACCAATAATAAACTACGACATATTAAATAGCAGGAATATTTTGCAGTTTCCATTTATCGTGGTTTTGTCTAAACACGTCATAGCAAATATATGAAATATATTTTCAGTTCTATGTATGGCTCGGTACATTCTGATAAGGACGAAGTGTGTCAAGATATGAAGATGAAGTCTTCAAGTTGTTCTAAAGTACAAATTCAACAGATATTTGACTTAAATAAACAATAGTTAAATACTGGAAGTAATTAATCAATGTCTCTTTAAAACTAATTTGAAAATTTTAAATCGAACCCAAGTCCGCAAGGCCGTGGAAATGACATTCACCTAAATTTAATTAAAAAAAAGCGTTAAAGTGCCATCTAGCGGGGAATTATCAATTTCTAACTCGGTCATGTGTTATAGACTTTGCTAGTCTATGATATTTTTATTGAAACCTCCTTTGTTTACGACAGACAAGGTTGCGAATCAAAAATTGAAAGACGACTTTTACTCGATCAAAAAATATCGATTTTATCAAAACCACATTTTAAACGTAAAAAGATTAGTAATTCTACACTATTTCAAACTTCATGTTTTAGTTACTCATAGACTTGGATATTAAATTAAAAAAAAACGGTATCCATGTACATTATATTACTTGTAGTTTTACGTATCACTTAGTTTTTAAGAAGAAAATTTTCTCTTTCAAATAGTGCATGAAACCCCAGCCATTGCAATTGCTCAGTATAGATAGTCCATAAATATTAAACCAACAAAGGAAGTTAAATATTTGATAAACCAAATTGTTTACTAATTGTTTTGTACTGCTCACTAGCATTTACTTATCTTATTAACAACATTAAATTTAAGGTTTGAATACAAATTTCCTTTTTTTATTATTGTTACGTGTCGATTACAAAATATCGATTTCTTAAATTGAGGTTAATCATAGATAGTAGAGCAATCCCATGTCATCCCTAACATCAAGTGTTTGTTTTGTTTGGTTTTGTTTGCTATAATTGTTTATAACAATTTGTAATTTAATCGACTATGGATAGAATGATACTATAAATATTCTATAAGATTATTTGAATGGATTTTTAAGCTTACGGCTTTTAGAACTTTTAATTTTACGCCCTTCATCAAAGAACTGTGATTAGATTAAAAAAAAATGTTTTTTGTTTAAAACTTACTAAAATTATTGTTTTCAAAATGAGTAGATGTGACTTCAAAATAGTTTTATTGGGCAGTGAACATGTTGGAAAGACGAGTTTGGTGTTACGTTTCGTTAATTGTAGATTTAACGCGACTACACCGTATCAAAACGTAAGTAATTAGTATATAAAGTGTAATTAATTACGTTTTCCGTTAATATCGTCAACCTTTGTTTTCTTCGAAGATACATTATTATTTAACTATGCGTAACCTTAGTAACATTCATCGAAATTAATCGCGCTATATTGAAAATTTCGGTTACAATACACTTAAGATGGATAGATGTTGTTGGATACGGAAGGACCGCGAGTGGAAGGCTTTGGCTAAGGCCTTGTGGGCAGACAAGGGCTGATGATGATGAAACAAAATATTATAGCTTAACTTTCTTAAAAAAAAACATAGTAATTAGTCTCTATGCTATTCCAGACAGTAATCAATTTCTTTACCCAATTTTATCTGTTTTTAGTTACCTGCTAACATTCATCAGCCTTTGTCTGTACACTGGCCATACGCCTTTCCCAATATCTGCAGTATGCAGTCCTCTGTCTTCCAAAACTTACTGCTTTCCACACTAACTCATCTGTCAATGTGACTTTATTATTGTAATTTAGTATAAGATATGTTTTAAGTTTCTAGAGTTTTTAAAAAGTAATAAAGAAATTATGTAATTCCCTGCACCTAAGTTCCCTGACCCACATGTTAGGGGGAACAAGAGGTGGGCATAGCATCTTCCACTGTCGGTCGTTGCCGAGCAAGGTACAGAAGACGGTTGTGGCAAAGTATCAATGGAGGCATTTAGCGGTTCCTCATTAATTTGAATAGTTACACGCCCAAATGTGCTGCTTTTCATATTACACTTCATTTGTC
>JAODUI010000022.1:509686-519914 GCA_027563995.1 Papilio gigon | reverse complement strand
ACTAGTCGGTACTGACACCGAGTTGCACGTGAGTTAAGCCGTTTTATAAGTGATATCTTGTTAGGTGAATAATTGTAATAAATCTACTTACGTAATACTGAACGGCCACTTAAAAGTACTAAGTAACACTTAAAATTAGATTAGTTTTTTTTTTATGTATACTTGCCCATAATCATTACCCGATGACAGACGGTGTCATTGCAATACATAACTACTAAATAGGATACGAAAGTTCCGATTCGGAAAAATCTAAAACTTCCAATTGATTTTCAACTTTCAGTTCCGATAAATTTAATCGGATATGCGCCTAATTGGCTTTTATTATTAAGACCTTGTGTGAAGTCAACAAACACTGGACCAGCGTGGTTGACTATGGCCTAGTCACTCATATTAGGGTAGGCTCTGATACCCTCGGTGGAGACTTTTAGTGAGCTGATGATGGAGACAATTTTTTTAACAAACATACTTGTGGTGGATAAAATATATGGTGTTTTGTGGGTAGGTAAAATTAGCTGAAAATCAGGCTGGTAAATGAAGGCTGTACATCATGTTACGTCCAATTGGAGATTTATCCTTTCTATCTTCGCCTCCGATGCCAAAACAAAATGAAAAAATTCCGTTACAATTTCGATTATGGCGCCAGTGGGCGATCTTTGACATTTACTGAGCGGGTCAAACAAGTTTGTCGGATTACATATAAAAATACTATTTATCTATTTATATTGAAACACATGTAAATATCACTTTAAATTTGTACATATAGTAATTATTAATCAAAGTTTTAGACCAAAAAAAAAAACTGTTCCAAAAATTCATATCACAACAACAATTAGAAACAGTAAAAACTCCTTTGTTAAATGCGGCCAAAAGTCTTGTATCCGAGTACTACAAAAAAAGCTCCAAAATCTATCTATTTTTAATAATTACAAACAAGTAAATGGTCTTAAAATTCTATTAAATGCAAATAGAAAACAAAGACACAAACTTGGTAAATTTTGAGAACACTAAAAAATCAACATTTTTTTTTATACTCTATGACCAAGCGGATTCTTTACTCTATGATAAATAAAATACCTTACTGTATTACACAAAAAAAGGTCATTAAATTAATGAACATGTAGTCAAAATAGTTTTACCTATAATAAGGTAATATTGGAATCATGTATGGATTCAAAATTTACTAAAAAATTACTATAACAGTTGACACATAGTCTATGGTCTATCGAACACCTGATATTCATAGTTCATTCAAATTTACATCGGGCCAGCGATGACAGGACAAAAATCCTGGATTTCAAGCCAGTTGGGGACCAGAATGGGACGTCTTACCTCCAGGACCGACGACTCCTGAAGACGTTGGAAAGCTTCCTAGAATGGATGCTACTTGGAGACCAGTATGAAGGGTCTCCTCTTCAGGACCAACGACTCCGGAAAACGGAGCATAGCTACCTGGAATGAAGGCTAGTTGACGACCAGTTTAGACCGTCTACTCTCCAGGACCGAAGACTCCAGAAAACGGAGAAAGGTTCCTGGAACCGAGGCTACTTGGAGACCAGAATGGGGGTCTACTCTCCAGGACCAACTACTCCGGAAGACGTTGGAAAGCTTCCTGCAATAGAGGCTAGTTGGATACTGGAATGGAACATCTTACGTCCAGGACCAACGAACTCCGGAAGGATGAATATATACCGGGCCAACAATGGCTGATGATGATGATGGTGAATTAATTTTTACTACAATGAGGACAATTCTTTGCGTTAACTTCTAACTGAGCCAGCTGTCTCTGTAGATGCATTATTGTCGCATCTTTCTGTTTTAACTGAACTTTTAATGTCGAAATCGAATCTTCTAAAGCACCATAGACAGCCTGTACTTCTGGTTGATATGTAAAAACTTGCGGAGGTTCGTCTAGACAGAAAAATTCTCGAACTACCGGATGATTGGGTAGTTTTGAAAGTATCGCGTTGACGAATATCTGTAAACCTCTAACACGTTCTTCCAAGAACGCAGGTTCGAAGTTATCACGAAACCATCTTTTCCCTGGTAAAGGGAGAAGTATATTTGGTAAGTCGGATTTAATTCTTGTGTACAGACGGACGAAGTCCGTGTATCTTCGGAACACCAACCAGGATTGAACACGTTTATCGTCTTCAACTTTAAGCTTGTATATTGTAAACCTGGCACGTTCCTCCATCACTTCATAACCCACGATCGGTATTTGTAAAGATTCAAATTTTTTAATTTCATCACTGTGTAAACTTAAATCAATATTGCTTATACAATTTTGTACATTTCTATTGAAATCTCTTGAATAATTCTCATGTATGTTAACCATTGATTTATAATGATTGCGTTGCATATTAGATCTCTTCCTTTGGTCTGTTATTTCGTTGTCAGAGGTCGATTCTTTGTACCTAGCTTTATATAAGTTATTGAACTGCACTACAGCATCAGACCTGGTCTGACAATCATCGCTGGACGTTGAGGAAACTTCATTATTCATACTATCTCTATCCATCAAAGGAATTGTCCTGTTATTGTCCATATTCTGTACAGCCGCCATTTTGTACTTTATATAACTGTAAAAAAAATCCTTTATTATTATTGGCTTCTTATATATTTTGTTTTCATCTGGCTGTTACATAAAATATAATAAATAACATACAAATTATGTGAAATATGTTATATACATAAATAAACACAAACTTCAAAGGACCAAACAGTAGAGGTAACCTCTCAATAGAAAAGGAGAGAAATGGAACCTGTAATCTTTTGGAAAAGACCTACATCTAACAGTGGGCAGACAAGGGCTGCTGATGATGATGATGATACGGGTAAAGCATTTGTCCAGCAGTGGACAGAGAACAGATGAAAGTCACCTGTGCCCGTCAGAGCCTTCCCACTGCATCACTGACACCCAGCTAAACCTAAAACTATGTTCTCATGCTAAATATAGTTATATATTTTAATTTAAACAAGTTCATTGACACTTGTTCACCATTGTTACTAAAGTTATAAGAAAAAAAAGCTTAACAATTCAGCTTGTCAACGTCACAAAAAATTGCATCTATAATAAACGAAAACAACCCGACATCTCCAATTTACGTAATTTAACAAATGAACAACTACCGCGATGATCAAATAAATGATGATGATTAACAACGAATTAGTATTCTTAGTATATATATTTTTTTTAATAATTTACACACATAAAAATCAACCACAAAACATTTATCTGGCCATTTCGGCAGAATTGTATTTACGTTTTACTTTTGTTGTTATAAAAAAAAAAACTAATTAAGAAACACTTAAAAGAAGGTTAATGCTTCGTAATGAGTCTGGTAATGTAATTATTTAATTACTCATACAGTTAAATTTAATAGAGAAAGTCACATACATATGTAAAAAAGATACTTTCTATTGTCAAAACCATGTCGTATGAAGTTCATGGTCTCTGCCTACCCGTTGAAGTATTACGTTAACAGATTTATTACAATTATTCACCTCTCCTTGTCAGCAAAAGTAAGTAAAGCTCTGCCCCCTCCCATGACGTAAACATTACTATATGAATGTTTCTACTAATCTATTCTAATTGTTTCAATGATTCATGAGCAGCAATTATAATTCGTGTTTGTTAGTTTTCAAATACAATGTGTAGGTTATCAATATGTATAAAAAAGTAAATGAGTACTGCTGGCATAATCACCATCTAGACCCACCACCCCCATCGATAAGCAAAGCAAAGGCTTTCCGCCTCTTATAGAGCTTACATTATACTTGAACAGCCCCCTACCCCCGTGATATACATGTCCGAGTGTACTAACTGCGGTAGAGTTAGTAATTACTTAAACAGTCCCTTAGTGTAAATGTCTATGATACTAAATCTATACTAAGCACACTATACACTGTCACTATAAACTAAACTGTATGTACAATTGAATAAGCATCAATAGCCTAATGGTTAAGAGTTTGGATTTCCGATCATGTGGTTGAGTTTCTTAATTTTTTTTTTGCCTCTACAGACTCGCAATCTGTTCTATTTTTTTGCTAAATTTATATCTGAACTATTAGTTTCGATTAAACTATTAAAACTTTCGTGAGACATTTCACTAAACTACTAATAAAAAAGGCTTAAGTCATGTGTAGATCGGTGTAGGTAACGACTAGTGCCAGGCGCGCCGCGACCGCGAGTACAGCCCTATAGTTCACTCACCCTGATGAAGGACTCCCGACGAATCCGAAACTAGTCGATACCTACACCGATCAACACGTGAGTTAAACCGTTTTTATTAGTAGTTTATTAGTTCCGAGTTCCTGAATTATTATAGATGTGGTCAAGACTTCCAAGCCCATCATTTGACTTTAGATCTTAGTGGGTGTTGTTTTTACCACACCCACTAGTAGAAATGTTAGTAAATTAAATAACTAGCTAATAAAAAACAATAGCAATTTAGCATTCTTTAGTGGTTTTTTTTTTATTATTTCATGTTTTACTTGACATTGAAATCATTTGTGATTATTGATAATGTCACCAACAATATTAAAATTGTTTTAAATATACATTTTAGAGCACTGCATTAACATAATATTAAAGTGTCTAGTATGCACTTCCCCCATTCCTGACACCTCCACCTATCACATATTCAAAACAATTAAACATTGACAAATTGTTTACTGAACACATTCATTGAAAATAAATAATAACATTAAAGGCATTAAGAACACAATGAAAATAAAACAATAATCAAGGCTATAACTAAGAGGGGTAGACAGAAACTATTATCCTACTTATAAAACGGATTAACTCATATGTAAATTGGTGTTGGTACTGACTAGTTTCGAGCACATGGGGGCTGTTTTACAGGGTGTGTGGGATTGGTACTATAGCGTGTTCGGGGCCCATCGCTCACTGGCTCTCACCCTGAAGAGTCCCCAATGGGCCGAAACTAGTTGGTACCTACACCGATTTACATGTGAGTTAATCTGTTTTATAAGTAGTATAGTGAAATGTCTCACGAAAGTTTTAATAGAAACTATTTACATTACAAAGTCTACATTACAAAGCAAAACCTGTACCCTAAAAACACTGAATTATAAATGATTTTATGAAAAACTAAATTTATGACACTGAACAATTATACTTTTGCACATTATTGTTTTTAGCGTTGTTATTTTCCAACATTTTAATTATTACTCGTTTCTTAATCACGTCACCCTTCACGCCTACCATCTCTCCTTTGATCCACACTTAATGTATTTGCCACTATCTTATAAGATTATATTAGCTTGGATAGCAATGTGAGCAAGTTAGTTAAGTATGTAGAAAATATCAAAAAATGTATACTTTTATTAGAAATAATGTACAACCGTTTCTTTATCATTTTGTATGTTTATTCAACTGACAGCTAACGAAAAACGTTAAATTTTGCGATGTTTACATTTGAAATTGCGTAAAAAATTTTGTACATGCACAATACTTACTTTAGTTTGATTCAATTTTAATTTACTGCGCACTACTAACTGGATCACAAAGTTTGGCACATTTGAATTTGTTACTCCACAATAAGTCGTATTCGACAATAGACATTTTCACAATAGAATGATTGCTATATGACGTCAGCGGTTGAATATCAATTCAATACGAACTTGTATTTTAGAAACGATCAAATATCCTTGGAGATAAGGAATTCAGCAATAAGGAACTTTTAAATATTCATGTTAACAATCAAAATAGACAAAACTTTTATACGACGACGCTAGCAAAAACTTATGACACATTAATAAATAAAGAATTTAGAGGTCAGTGTTGTCAACTTTAAATCTACAAATTTTACAAAGTCCAGTTAAAAGTTCACTTTCATTTCTTATTAGCTTCATGTTGTATCCATAATATATTGATTTAATGGGTTTACTAAAGAAATTATTGTTTTTTCCTTCATTTAACAGTAAAATGCGCTTAAAAACTACACTTCATTCATTGTCTGTGGTTCCAAATCTGTCTAATGACAATTTACAGTTGACAGGTGATAATATCCAAACCAAAACATTTTTTTAATTTTGTATAATAATACAATTTTACTTCGAAAGTACTGGACATTATTAATTCTTTAATAAAACCAATCATTGCCAAATGATGTATAGCATCTTAGTGATATAAGAAAGCAGATACTTGCTTTAAATTTTTTAATTTTTATTAGGATAAATAATGACTGATCTAGAATTAACAAACTTGGTAACAATAAAATGTAAGCAACAGGCAATCCGAGCGGTACGGTTTAACGTCGACGGTACGTATTGCCTAACATGTGGCGCAGACAAGAAAATAAAACTATGGAATCCACATCGTCAATTACTTTTAAAAACCTACGGAGGACATGCGAATGAGGTGTTAGATGCTGCGGGATCTTGTGATAGTAGTTATATCGTCTCCTGCAGCGCTGATAAGTCTGTTATACTATGGGATGTAGCGACTGGCCAACCTGTACGTCGATACCGTGGTCATGCTAGCTCGGTAACATGTGTTAAATTCAATGAAGAGTCAACTATGGCTGTCTCTGGCTCCGTGGACAATACGGTAGCCTTTTGGGATGTTGTTAGTAGGAGACAAGAACCCGTACAAGTGTTGAAAGATGCTAAAGACACAATAACATCTATACAAGTTACGAATTATGAAATATTAACATGCTCCGTAGATTGCCATGTTCGTTTGTACGATATACGCGTTGGTAAGATGATATCGGATTACATTGGAGAAATTATAACCTTTGGTAGCATAACACATGACGGGCAGTGCTATGTATTGAGTTGTGCAAACAGTACTATTAAATTATTTGATAAAGATTCCGGGGAACTCTTGAATACATTCTCCGGCCATGAAAGTAAAGATTATCTTCTAGAGAATGCTATCAATGAAAAGGACAGTTTAATAATATCAGGTTCGGCGAATGGAGAGATTTTTTACTATGATTTAATAAGTAGTAAATGTGTGAAAAAATTAAATCACAATTTGAATAAGCCTGTTATATCTATCAGTCATCATCCCACAGATAGTTATATGTTAAGTGCAAGTGAAGATGAAATAAAACTATGGGGTACTAAATCAATGGAAGAATGAAAATAATAATTATTTTTAAAGGCCGGCAACACACTTTTATTGTCTCTGGCAGATATCCATCACCTCAATCTCCTTTGCCCTCTGCTGTTAATAAAAAATGCCATGTACATTGACTTGTTACTTCTGTGAACTGTAACTCAGTGTTTTTTTTTCCGTATTTCATTTCCCGCGCAAATAAAATTTCGAGTCAGTTGTAAGTTGTAAAAGTAATTTTTTTTTTTTTAAATAAATATTCTAAGAAGTTGTTATTTTATTTTATTCATTATAATTAACTATTTTATATTTCTTACCAAATTCATGATATCTTCATAAACCTATGTCATTCGGTTTTTAAACAAGCAACAAGCAAAAACGCTTTACTGCTGTCTTACGGTTATCATTTCAAATATTGGTTTTAAGTCAGTAAATATCAAACTTATTACCGCCCCCTTCGAAATTAAAATCTTTTTCAGCGCCCCCTATTTTTTTATCCACCCCTAAAACTTAATAACCACAACTTCATTACTTTAATTTTAGTTTATAATTGACAACTG
Organism: Papilio gigon; assembly: GCA_027563995.1. Lineage (NCBI taxonomy): Eukaryota > Metazoa > Arthropoda > Insecta > Lepidoptera > Papilionidae > Papilio > Papilio gigon. The sequence continues at coordinate 512,267 of JAODUI010000022.1, read as the reverse complement.
GTTCAAAACAAAACCGCCGCCTTAGCCTGTGTTAATATTATTTGTAATATTTAATATTTATAATATATAGTAATAATAAACGATGTTTACGAAAGTGAACGTTATTATGTAGTGGGTTTTAATATTAGTGAAATTTAAAATCCTATACAAAGTAAATGAAATTACAAATTATACATTATCCCACACCCACATCTGACCTCTCCATTTTTTATGGGCCCTTCAACTCCCCCATCTTGGTTTAGAAGGCCCCCAAGAGGCCGTTATCGCCCACTTTGAGAAAGACTGGTTTAAGTGATAACGTTGCTTCTAGAAAATTGTATTATAAATGTATGCCAGTCCAATACCCTTTACCCTCAAATGTAGCTTAATAAATTCTTATGGTAATACATGTGAATTGAAACGTTTAAATAAACTTCAGCATAAAAATCTTAAATAGACCGTACGTTATATCTTTATTTAATTCGGACTCAATATTTTACAATACGCTGCATTATAATGCATAAATGAACACTTTCTAAACGCAACACAATGTGCAGTTCGTTTTTAACTCGTGCAGCGAGAACGGTCGGTTCCTCTAAAATCGATTTTGTAATCGATTTAATTTTTATAAAATTTCGTTAAAAGTGTTAATTCTCTAATTTGTCGTACTAACATTTTCGCGAAAATTGGCGCAAAAGGGAACTGAAGTGGCATTCATCAAATATAAAAGGAGTAAAATGCTTTGAAATCACTTTTGGCAAAGTTTTGTCAGTGATTAAATTGTAGTCTATTTATACGAATTACTGAGTCTTGGAATGGCAACCACGGACAGGTCGACGCAGATGGCGCAGGCCATGACAACCGATAATTTGGTCAAGTTTGCAGGAGCATCCTGCATGAATGGGCCCAACGACCGATCGTCGTGGCAGTCTTTGGGAAAAGCCTACGCTCAGCTATGGGCGAAGAGTGGCTGAATGATGATGATTATGAATACGAATTCCTTATTATTTTATTAATAGAACTAAAGAAATATTCAATTGAATAATGTCATTTATTCAATAAAAAATGTTTTAAAAAATCGATTTGTTTCCATTGATTCGGAAACCGATATCAGTAAGACATCCTTACTTCACAGATTCCATTAAAAAAAAAATTGAATTCTAAATTTTCGACAGGCGTCACTCTTGTCTAGTTTTACATTTGTACGAACAGAAGTCAAAACAATATAATTTTTTTTATCTTAAAAGCTTTAAATGTTTAAAAAATGGGTACTCGATCATCCGCTAAAATAAAATTACGGACACCTCCGTTTAGGTGTGATATTTGCTGTCGTAGATTAATGAGCGCTGAAGCCCTAAGGACACATCAACTTTGTCTGCACAATATAACAAATAAAAGCAAATCAAAAACTGCAAATAAGCAAGGTGTTACAAAATCGAAGCAGGCACAAGCGCTGAGAAATAAAAACATTAAAATTGAAAAGCCAAAGACTGTACCGACGAAGAAAGTTGCGGTTAACAATAAACCAGTGGGCAAAGTAGCAGAAAAAGTTATGGTGAAACGTGCAAGTAAATTAATTCAAACTTGCAATGAATACGAATGCCCAAAATGTCTCAAGAATTTCCCTGTTTATTTCCTAGCTCATAGACACATACAGAAGTGTCATTGTGTCAACAATAAAAATGAAGAAGTGTAAGTTATTATGACTGCGACCATAAGTCGTTTCAAATCTTACTAATATAATAAACGTGAATTTTTTTGATATTTGCTTGAAAGTATATCCAGAAAGGCTCCATAAATATGTAATTTGTCATAGATCTAGGACATAGGCTGAACACATAAGCTAATGTTTTTTTTTTATTTTCTCGCGTATGTTTAACGAGCCAAAGTTTCGAGGTTATGTTATCAAATTAGTAGAATTTGAATTGTCTATTTGCACTTGAAAAGATTGATACTAACACTTTATTGAGATCACATGAGAAATTGATTTGATCGGCTTGGCATGTCGTAGAAATTATAATACAGAACATTACTAAGTGTAGTGTGGTATGCCGGGATATTGGAGAATACTGTAATGCACATAACATTGTTCTATCAAGAGATATACCAGTATAGTTAAATTATTTCATCGTCTCTTGTCGCAACCAAGATCAACTTTGTATTGCTACATCAGTATGTTAAGTTTTGATTTTTTTCATTCCAGATCTCCGAACTCACCAAATTTAATAGAACCCAATACAATGGTGGTCTGCATTAAATGTAATCGAAGACCAAACACATTGGGCACGCATAAATGTTCTTCGTACAAATTTGATCAGATTGCAAAAACACCGTTGTACATCTGCATGGGCTGTAATGATAAATTTCAAAGTTTGAGGTTATTCGACCTACATGTGTCAGGTTTGCACTGCGATGGAGTTGAGAGTATGTTCTTCCCTACAAATGAAGGTATGTTATTAAAAATTACTAGTCATTAGAGGCTATAGTCTCTTGAGGCGGAGAAGCATATACTGTGGAAGGCATTGGTAAAGGGGCTAATGAATCTATGCAAAAGTATTTAGAAAGTACGGGCAATTTAATACCCCACAAAGTTGTGGAGGTG
>JAODUI010000022.1:390351-400933 GCA_027563995.1 Papilio gigon | reverse complement strand
ATTAGAATACATTAGTAGGAACATTCATATAGCAATGTTTACGTCACGGGAGGGGGCAGAGCTTTGCTTACTTTTGCCGACAAGGGGGAGGTGAATAATTGTAATAAATCTGATTAATACTTGAAAGGCTATGTTCTCCATACTTGGCATAATAAAAATTAATTAAATATGTAGGGAATTAAATTCTTCAACTATACCTTCAACCAATCAGCCAGTACAACGACAGTGGGATCTTCTATAGAGTGCAATAGAGCGGACGCGGCTCTCTTCTTCTCTCTCCTGTAGTGCTGTCTCTGAGCTTTGTAACTCTCTTTACGAGAAAGGGCCGTGCTCGGCGCGCGGGACACGCCAGCGGCCGTCTCCGACGACTGGAAACATTTTAAATCAAACTATCATCATCAGCTCACTATACGTCCCCACCGAGGGTGACTAGGCCATAGTCAACCATACTGTCAGTGTATTGACTTTTTTTATTTTTTTAGTAAAATGTTAGGCGATTTTTGTTAATTTACTAATATTTCTTCGTAAGCTTGAAAAAGCTTATGTTAGGATATGGTTCTGAACAGTTGATTGGCGAGATTCGAATCCACGATCTATTTGCGTTTCACTTAACACATATCTTTGAATAACTTCACACTTGTGCAGACATCATGCTTCCTTTCAATAAAACGTCATGTACATATGACATTCAATAATCGAAACACATTGGTACAGCGATCGAACCTGGACAATGTCGAGTACGGTCCGGTCAAGCGCTTAACTGCACCACTAATGTACATAAGTCAAACTAGAAACTTATCTAACCTTGTCAGATGAGGTGCCGTCGGGGGGATGCCCTCTGCCGTCGCCGGCGGCGGGCGCGTGCGCGGCGGCGCCGGGCGACCGCGGCGGGGGCGTCAGTGTTGTCTCAGCTCCATACAATACAATTATACACATACAAGTCAAACATTTATCCATACATGATATCGAGCCCCCACCAGCAGACGACTCGTCCCTTTATAGCGAGAAATGATTCTCCTTCAGCGAACTCGCTCTCTATCGGAACACGATGACACCGACTGTCAATGATCGTATTAAATGAGCGACATTGTCGTATCAATTAATATGGAACTTTATTGTTTAGTGTCAAATGAATAATGTCATTCTGTAAGGCACTGAAGCTGTTTGTAGCAAGATAGATATGAATTTATCATCAAAAAATTACGAAGGAAAATCATTTCTCATTATATCTGTACCAGATAATTGCAAACATTATGATTATGTATTTATATTTAGAAAAATTAATCCACAGTACACAGCCAAGGCGAGTGTCAATTGATGTCTTGTTCACTACACTACCCAGCGCATTATCTCCTTTTTACACCCTACCCCACGTGTCGAACGAATTAATTTTATCATATATAGCCCGTGCCCCCTTACTACCTCCTCCCTTTACGTCACTAACTGCATTCAACTCACCGACGGTTGGTGGATTTGTCGAGATGGCGGGCAACACAACGTTCCATGGCGAATTGTTCTGCTTCTGAAATTAAAAACATATATTTACTGGTAACTGAATAGATGTAAAAAAAAATAGAAAATCGTTGCGGAAAGATCTGTATACTGTTGAAGGCATTGAAACTCTATATCCAGGAGACATCAGCTGATATGATGAACAAACTAATGAAATACTATGTTCTCCTGTTTATTGTCATCATCAGGCTTTGTTCACTGCTGGACGTAGGTCTTCCGATGCCTTCCACAGTGTGGGGTTCTTCCGCATCCCTTGCTTACCAACATGAAACCCTTAAGACTGGAACTAAGACTGACTTGAGCTTCAAGAGCTCACTTATTTACTAATGACCTGTTATGTCTTGCCCTTTTTTTCATAAAATATTAGTAGATTTTTGTTAATTCACTAATATTTCATGTAACCATTCATGGTAAGCTTGAAAAGATTGTGTTGGGATATAGTACCAAACAATAGTCGAATGGTGGGATTCGAACCTACGACCGCCACAACAGTAGACCTTAAGCATTAGGCTATTGGCGCTTCAAATTTACCTTACTTGAGTAATTTTATTTTGGCATTGGGAAAGGCCTATGTCCAACAGTGGGTAGACAAAGGCTGTTGATGATGATGATGATGATGATGAGTAATTTTGTGTTAAATGTGTAATTATATCTTATTAGTCTAACCATTATCATATTAGACTCATGTCACCCACTGCTGAGCATGAGCCTCCCCCAAAGATCGCCAGGTCTTCGGCCGCCCTCAACCAGGGTACTCCCGAAAAACTGGACCAGATCATTGGTTTACGGACTACCTACCTTACGTCGAACTGTCCATCATAATTCGTGTAATCTTGTACCGTACTTGTGTAATTATGTCATCTGTGTAATTGACTTAAATGTGTAATTAATTACCTTATTAGTGTAATTCGGCGTCGACGTGTGGAAGTGGCCACAATCGCCCGCCCTGAGCGCTGGCGATGACGGCGTGGTGGTAGAAGGCGAGGACGGCTCCACTGCTGGAGACGAGCTCATCATGAGATCACACCATCGGGACGGTGGATATTGGCAGGGTAGGGTAACGGTAAGGGTATTGACAGGTTACTTTGTAAAGATACTTTCGACTTAAGCAGTTATTTATAAGTGAAGAAACTTAAAAACATTTCAAAGAAATCAAAAAGAGGCTTATAATGAACTGATTTCTTTTAGAATTGTTACTGAATTCAATTTAATAAAAATCGATTATTTTTCCGAATCGATTAAATTAAAATCGATTTAATTTCTTTGTTATATCGATATAAATAGTATATCAATGTATTTTATTATCTACATTTCTGTTTCGATTTATTATAAATAATTATTAATATTATATTAATAATAAAAAAAAAATGGAATGACCTAATTATAATATATGGAATGATTAGGAAAGCAAATAGGTATATGGTTATTTGGAAATTGACCTGAAAACATAAAAAAAATATATAAATGAATTGTTTTTACATAATGCGAGACAACTGCCGACGGCAGCGCCCCCGGACGAACATTTCAAATGTTTCCAGCCGACCGTGAATGACAATTCCTAATTATAATTGCTGATACTGTCCCTCTTGCAGCGAAAACAAGGTTTACATGTTTTTTTTTTTTAATATTTCGTCGCGCAATAAAACCTCTTTAGACGCGTTCCAGACAAAAAAAACACACACAAAAAAGTAATTTATTTGACATTACATCTTATAATGGATTAAAAAATATACATCACAAAATTTTCTTTCCTCACAAATATATACATTTATGCATTTCACAAACTGAAAATCAACCTAACACGGTCAGGGTTTGTCTGCCTTCCTTCCACAGTATGCTCTCCTTCCGTAAGGACTCCGCCCGCACGTCGGTGTACTATAGTTTATGATACAGGCGAGATAAGACTAGATCTCTGATAGCACTGTTACTGATATAGCGACTAGTTATGTGACAGATTAAATTTAGCTTCCGTTGTAGACATTTTTATTCAATATATTCAGTTATTTACTAATCTATATATATATATAAAAATGAATCGCTATTCGTTAGTCTCGCTAAAACTCGAGAACGGCTGAACGGATTTATCTTATATTGGTCTTGGAATGTTCCTGGAGGTCTAGGGTAGGTTTAAAAGGTGAGAAAAATTCGAAAAATTCCCGTGAAAGCCTTAAAAATAGCTTTTCCATTTCCCATACAGACGTTTTTTTTGTATTTCCTAATAAATTTAAAAATCTGTTTATTTATTGCCTTTAAGGGGAAACAGAATTCGCGGGGTCAGCTAGTATTTTATAAATTTGAAAGTCCCAGCAATGAGAGATATTGAGAAGCATAGCATGGTACGGATGTGTAAGGGATGAGCATATGAACTAGGTGATGAGTCTGATGGCTACAAAGGTGGATGACGGAAGATGTGTGTAAAAGATATGCTGGAGAGGTCAGTGACGGTAATGACGCTGATAGTACGGAGTACTGTGACATCGCCACGTGGTAATGGGCAGGTCACATAATAAGGTATTCCAAGGGTCTAAAAACGTGACCCTCCTAAACAACCGTAACAAAACTCTCGGGTCCACGTCGCCTGAGATCGAACCCAGAGCTCTGACGGCATGTGTACACCCTCTGCACCTCTACATGGAATTAGTGCAATATATATCAATTAAAAGGTGATATCAGAATTCTAAGAGATCATAAAAATGCGGGCACGAGCTCTAAATCAGTGAAAACAAGGTCTAAATATTGATTTTTCACACTAGTTTTAACATTGGTTAATACAGGCCAGTCCAAACTAGTGTAAATTCATTTAACAACTGCCTAATATCTCTAATTGTTTATCGACCTATATTTATACACAAGGTGTCAGCTTACTGCCGGGTAAAACAATGGCATAAGTTTTTTCCAATTTACTCTGGTTTTTAGTTCAATAGCGTGATATCCTAAAGCCGGTGCAAGTGTAGAGCTTGTTACAAACAGACTTCTTCAAATGTCGCGTGCTCGTTGAGGTCGTACGTAACAAATGTTCCACAAATTTACCATTTATATCATCATCAGCTCACTATACGTCCCCACCGAGGAGCTCGGAGTCTACCCTATTAGGGGTGACTAGGCCATAGTCAACCACACTGGCCCAGTGTTGGTTGACTTCACACATATCTTTGAATTTTTTCACATATGTGCAGCATCACGATGTTTTCCTTCATCGTAAGAGCGTCGGATAATGTACAAATGTGATTCGAAAATGGAAAACACATTGGTATATAGCGGGGATCGAACCTCGACAACATCGAGTACGGTGCGGTCCGGTCAAGCGCTTAAGTGCGCCACCGACGCTCTCTCCATTTATATAATTGTATAGAAATTTAGTCAAATTTGAGTATTTTTTGTACAAACAAAACCTACACAGAAGATATTATGTTGTAGATCATGCTAACTTATAGGGGGTAGGTAAATTGGAAATAGTTTTGCTAGAATTTCATACTATTGAACCCCGCACAGTTATATTTAGTGTTGCTTTTTTTTAAATAAAAATTCATATAAATCCAATACAATAGATATAATATTGTAATTTATAACAGCATCAAATTTATACAAAAGACAAGATTGCTTCAACGACATAAACATGATAAGATTAAATTATTCGGAGAAGCTATGACCTAGATAAAGTTTGACAATTTTGATACGACCCGCTTTTATATACGAGCTAGTTTATATTTACAGCTCATTGTTAAATAGACGTATAGTGATCCAATCTTTTTGGTGGTTGACCTTGAATGTCCCTCCTCCCATCTACATTATACCTAGCATTATATTCAACGGAACAAGTCACACAATGTTCTTTCAAATAATGAATTTAATTAATTTACTAATATATCTTGTAAGCAACTAAACTTGAACTCGGTTAGTAGTCGAATGTCGACACGACTGCTACATGTAGTCAGTATTAACCATTAAGCTATAGGCACTTAAAAGTTTCTAGCGATATAGAATTGAAGAAAATAAATAGAAAGCAAGTATCGTAAGTCGTTGGATGCGGAAGGAGGACCGCATATTGTAGAAGACATTGGGAAAGGCCAATCCAACAGCGGGCAGACAAGGGCTGTTGTTGATGATGATGATGATCTTATTTATATAAGCGAAAGATTGGATGGATGGATGTTACCATATAACTCCTGAATAACTCTCAATGAGAATAGATCTGAATGAAATTTGAAGCAGAGATAAATTAAAAGAAAAATGTGGTGTGGACATCATTGGTTCAGGAGTTAAGTGCTTGACTAGATATGAAATCTGCAAGTCTCAATTCAATCCCATGTATGACTAGATTTTCCATTTATGAATTCATTATATCTTGGGACAGCATGAAGTCATTGCATGCGGACGGAGGGCTGCATACTATGGAAGACATTGGGAAAGGCCTATGTCCAACAATGGGCAGACAAGGGCTGATGATGATGTTGATAATCAGGAATGTCAACATTGTGATGCCTGCATATAACTTTTAGTTATTCAAAGATTTGGGTGAAGTGTGCAAGGTGAGTATAGCTGACCAAAGCCTAGGCACCAATTTGGTTAAGCTCTTAGACCATTGGTTGTTACCTATATGAGTGTATAAAGAAATATGACTTTTAAGAATGGCAATACTTGGTTTTATGTTTTAAAATACTAATAAAGTTGGTGCAGAAGGTGGCTTACTGGAAGGCAATGAAAGGTCTACGTCCAACAGTGGGCAGATAAAGAATGATGATGATGAAGTGTTCACTCAATATATTCAATAATATTAGAACTGTATGACATTTTATTGTCTAAATATTTACAAGTAAAATTCTCTTATAAAAAAATTACATAAACAATGGACGGATGCCAACACTATGTTTATAATGCTTTCAAAAAAAAATTTGAAAAGCTTTGATGAGACAGTAAATAAACTATTTCATACTAATTTAATAGTTTCAAACATGTAAATAGGTATCTTTGATGATAGGTTGGTTTGTTTTTTTATATAAGAGCGATCATCAACAACCATGGACACCTGCATTACTAGAGGACTCAGATGCGTTGCTGGCCTTCGAGACCAACATGTGGCTGCAGTAAGATCAGTAAGCCATGAAGAACAGGAAAACAAATCAATACAACTAATTTAGTTACTATACATGACTTATACATTAATATATATACTTTAAATTATACTACCTTTTAAATAAATTGCAATAGATATATTTAACTTAGTTAAAATTAATGTAGATAAATGAGAGAAAGAAAAAAGCTCCATTGTTATCGCACAAAAACAGATAAAAAAAACTTGGTATAAAAACAACAACAAAAAGATGAAATGTGTGGTAAAAGGAGCCTGATCATCGAATGCAGAATGGATTGCACCGTCCCCGTGCCCAAATGCATTAAGTTATAAAACAATTAAGTTTAAATTTTTAATAGATCTAAAGATATCGTGTGAATTCAACTTGCAATAGGCCAGTGCTGACTGGCTTCATTAATAATAGGGTAGGCACCAAGTCCTAAGAGTGGCATATTTCATTCATCCCCACTGGTAGTAGTTGGAGAGTTACGAGATAATCAGTAAATTAATAAAAATCTGCTTTTGTAATTTTGCTTGTGTAGTGGTTGGAAAAACTGTTTTTTTTTATGCCTTAGCTTTTAGGACTACTAGCACAAACTTTATGTCCTATAAATGAAACTACGAGGATGATATATTTATGTACCTTTAAAAAATAATTGGCATCAGATAAGATAGTGACCAAACCCTGATTTCAAAGACTGATAAATACTTCTCAATGAAAAAACACCATTCTAATAAGATTCTTATATGCAAATTGAGTATACAAGTTAGCTTACAGGTCGTAACACCTTCGTATAATTGGATTTAACACCATCCTATAATGAACACAAAACATACTTACATGAAAAAAATTTACCGTCACCGCAATATTCTGTCATCAAATTAACAGCAACAGTCTTGCGAAATTCATATTGCACCGGTCCAACATTTCTTCAACTTCAATGAAAGTCAATGTACGAAAGTTTGTTTTTAGCATAGAATTTAATTTACTATGTTACCAACGCTTTGGACAATGTACCAATTAAGGTACACAATCGTAGTGTAAGATTCAAGTGACATTAAATCGGTGTAGTCACGAGGATAATGTAATTAAAAAAACAGATCTAATTTCACAATATCACCTAATTTTTTATCGCACTGTGAAAAATCTTTATTTTTTTTCCTATTGAAAGGTTTAAAAATTTATTATAGTCAAAGCGCAAAAAAAATTCGTTAAATGATGTACGACTAGCGAGTGCGTGACATGATGTGTTGTCAAATGAAATGGGATTTAGGATCGACTAAGACAAAAAAAATCGATTTAAGACGACTTTTCTTATTAAACATTATTATTGTTATATAATAAAGTAAGCTAGGATACAGCATACAATGATTGGTTTCGGAAAATGCAAAATTTTGCAAAAATATCCGGCGACAAATTTTATTTAATCTGTTCTATTAAATTTTTATACATTGCAATTATCTGACTATGTCAAACGTCACAACGCTGTTTACAAATTTAGTTTTAAAGTTTGCTTAAACAATTTTGCACAACACAAGTTATTCGGTATAAAATTGTGCAACGATATAAAGAAAAAGTTGTGTTACAAATTAAAATGTCTGCATTTTTGTGTTTTATATGTCATAATGCAATAAATTCTGATACAAATGAAGAAATCAGAGAAAAATACAGAGAAGTTATCGGAATGAATGTTAGTATATACCTTTAAATTTGATTTATATGTCGCATAAGCTAAAAGTGCCCTTAAATGGCGATGGGCCGGCCACATTGCCGGCAGAACGGACAGCCGATGGGGCCACAGAGTCCTGTAATGGGGGCCACGGACAGGTCGACGCAGTATGGGTAGGCCTCCCGCAAGATGGACCTATAATCTGGTTTGCGGAAGCATCCTGGATGAGGGCGGCCGGGGAGCGATCGTCGTGGCGATCTTTGGGGAAGGCCTACGCTTATCAGTAGGCGACATGTGGCTGATATGATGATGATAAACAAAAAAGATTTTTAATAATAGAACAATAGGTTTTAAAAGCTTTAGTGGCAGTGGCAGTGACTAAATATGTCTTGATAGGATACCCGCCATGTTACGTGTTATTAGAATTACCTACATACATTTGGTTTTTAATTAGTTGACGTTAGACCTCTCCCACTACACTCGTATCTGCCTGTAGAAGATTTATGAACTGAAAATGTCAAACCTTTATATCATTGTTAACAATATTCTTTCAGTTATGTTCCGACTCTCACCTTTGTCACATCTGTTGTCACATCTTAAACAAGCTGGCTTGGTTCCGATCAATATGTTTGAAAAGAAGCTTGGAATATCCAGTGTTATTTCGGTATGAATTTAATTTATTTATATACAGATATTATCAATGGGTTGCTTGGTTATTTGAGAGCTTAGCTGATTGGAGTAATCCATGGCCTGTCCTCACACATATGACCTAGATATGGATTTGTGGAAACTACAGACCTTAGTTCTCATCTAGATCTTAACATCATTAGCTTCTGCCCACTGCTGGATATAGGCTTATCTTATTTTAATATGTAAACTACAAAGTTTATAAAGTGAGATTTATAGTGATAACTATTGTTGAAGACGGGAATTTGCTTATTATGGCTATAACGGTTGTGGAAGCCTGGAAGTGTTTGTATTGTGTGAGAGATGCTAGAGAAGTGAGTTCGGATATGAGCTGGAGTACTGTGCCGTGTAGGGGAAAGGGCAGGTGGTGATAAGAGGAAGAAGGAAGGTGTGTGAAAGATATGCTAGAGAAGTGAGTTCAGATTTGAGCTGATAGATGTATGGAGTACATACTGTGTAGGGGAAAGGTTGATGATGATGATATAAAGTGAAATGTTTGTACATCTTTTTTGCAAGGAAGTGTGAGCAGATGAATGTGATATAGAATTATTTTTAAAAGCCAGTTAAAAGTGTCAATAGCCTAATGCTTAAAGGTACTGATTTCCGAACATGTGGTTGTGAGTTTGAATACCCCACATTTGACTATTGTCGTAGATCATAGCCTAGCATAATTCTAAAGTTTAGTTGGAGTGTTTAAAGATATATTAATAAATGAATCAAAATCTTCTAATATATTAGTAATTATTAAAAATAATAGCTTTTACATTGTTATTTGTGTTTTTTTATGTCTCGGTTAATACACAGTTTTTTTTTTCAATTAATTTTCAGTGAGAAAGGCACATTAAATCTACAAAGAACAGATGTAGATATACATGTATTATGTACAGATGATATATGTAATATGGATAATTTATATCATGTGAAATATGATTCAGACAATGAGAATAATAGTCAACAAGGATATGTGAAACTAGCAGATGAACAAAGGGACAATATATCATTGAATGAAAGTGAAAATAATGATTGCACATCCGTTACAGAACATATCAATGATTCAGATAATGTTTCCATAGAAAATAATTCACAAGAACAAATACGAGATAATTATTTAAAAAAGAATAAATCGAAAAAATCAACGAAAGGTTTCATGAAGATTGTATTAAGCATAGAACAGCAGAAAGCTGAATTAGAAGGGAATAGAAAAGAAAAGAAATATATGGAATCGGAATTTAAATGTTTTAATTGCGCTTTGGGGTTCCTATTCAAGGACACTTATCAAACTCATATGATGAGACACGAAGAGGTATGTAGTGCTAATTGTGCTCGCTGCCTACCCTGTAATGACTAGGCCACAGCGCTGTCAGTGCATTCACTGCACACATGGGACCGTTCAAGTATTACGTAAGCAGATTTATTACAATCACCTCCCCCTTGTCAGCTAAAAACAAAGCTCTGACCCCCCTCCCGTGACGTAAACATTGCTATATGAATTCTACTAATGTATTCTAATTGTTTCAATGATTCACGAGCAGCAGTTGTAATTCGTTGTCGTTAGTTTTCACAGACAATGTGTAGGTTGCTATGTGGGAAACAGTAAATAACTGACATAATCACCATCTAGACCCCCCCACCCCTCATGTTA
>JAODUI010000022.1:349714-363270 GCA_027563995.1 Papilio gigon | reverse complement strand
ACCGATCTACACGTGAGTTAAGCCGTTTTATAAGTAGTATAGTGAAATGTCTCACGAAAGTTTTAATAGTTTAATTTTATATAATTTATTAAGAAACATAGCTGGTATTATTTTTCAAAGTTGACCATATTCAGCTCAGATCATTGGAATTGACTCTGGATCGGAGAGCACTGTTGGGGAACCAGGATTTTCTTCAATTGTATTCATGTTTAGGAAGCAGACGTGTACCAGCATCTCTTAACATTATCAGTCAACGTGGACCACTGGCCGCGAGCCAAACTTTATTCTTAACCGACAACGAGGGAGACGTGTTGAACCTTTCTGTCTGTCGTACGCTGTTATGCCATCTCTAAAACTATCATTACCGACCTTTACATCACTAGGAAATTTTGAATATAGACCAGTGGTCGTCAAACTACGGCCCGTTAGCCTTAATAATTTCATTTTAATTGATTTAAGAGTGTGGGTCGTCCTCCCTCCAGTTGGACCGACGACTTGGTGCGGACAGGAAGTTGTTGGATGCGGAAGGAGGACCGCATACTGTGGAAGGCATTGGGAAAGGACTATGTCCAACAGTGGGCAGACAGGGGCTGTTAATGATGATGATGAGACTTACAAGTGTGTTAAGATTCTCATCCAAGATTAAGCCGAGTGAGTTAAGCCGTTTTATAAGTCGTATAACGTACATTCCCTTGTGCCCGTCACGCAAGGTCGGCGGTGGCGTTGACCACGGGATGACGTGAACATTGGAGGTGAGCCAATCCAGATTACTGATACTGAAAATCTAAATACTACACACAACGTGAATTATAGATTCTCACGGTGACGTCCGACCATTCTTTGGAGCTTTCGTTCAAACGAGTATCATCATCATCATCAGCTCATTATACGTCCCCACCGAGGGGCTCGGAGCCTACCCTATTATTAGGGGGTGACTAGGCCATAGTCGACCACGCTGGCCCAGCCCGTGTAAGGTGTCAGTACCGACTAGTTTCGAGCCCATCGGTGGCTCATCTTCAGGGTGAGTGGGAACGGTACTATAGCTCTTTCGCGGCCCGTCGCTCACGGGTGAGTCCTCGAAGGAAGTCGGTACCGACACAACAATGTTGATGTAAGTCAGTCAATCCGTTCTGCCGAATAGTGTCAGTCTATTTTAAATAATAATACTTTTATTATACAAGTATATGTGTATATTAGCAAAAATTATAAGCTTGGCATTAAACATATAAAAACTTTTTTGGCTGAACTCTTTGCTTACACCAGACATTTAAAAAGATTTCGACAATGTTCTATAATTAAACTGGTTCAAAAATCATGTAATATCACTTTCGCTACAAACCTACATTACAACATCGAGGTGGCCCAATGGCCTTGCAGTCAAACCTAGCGTTATATGATTTTTCTTTTTAAATCATTCGAAATTCAAAATTCACGAAAAAAAAATCACGCAAGCTCTTAATTTAAAACGTTCCAAAATAAAATGTCATCATCATTCTAATCTTTCGCCATAAAAAAAATTCGAAATTCAAAATTTCCAAAAAAAAAATTTCACAAGTCTGCCATAATTTAAATTTCGAATTTGGAATTCTGTGTTTTTAATTTTAGACGTTAAGAAACAAATACAGTCTTCATTTTGAAATATCGGTAAATTATTAATCTTTACATGATAAAATAACTGTTATCTTTGATAATAAAACAGTAGCAGTATTTATCTATATGTTAAAAAAAATGCCCGTCCGTTGATCAATAATGATACAAAATAGTATAACAGATTTGGGCTGGCTCGATACATCTTGCATAAAAAAAACTGCGTCCCCTCTTTAGAATTACAGAATCAGTTCCAAGTTGATGGGCGCCATCTACCGACATGCGGATGACCGCATACTGTGGAAAGTATTGGGGAAGGTCTGTCCAGCAGTCTCCAATAGGTAAAGCCCACCCAAAAGTTGCCACAATTTTTTAAAGTGATCGAATCCCGCGGTTATTTTTTATTTATACTAAACTCAATTATAATTCTAAAACATCCATAAAAGTGAAAAAAAAATCTATATTATTATACAAAAAGTATTTATGTAATTAAAATATGTAATTTTTTTATCTGCATTATCAAAAAAATATATACCCGCGTGACAATGTATACGCAACATTTGACAGGCGCCATCACGACAACGTAGGCACAGATAAGAAAAATTCATTGATAAACAATTACCACATAACCTCAAAAACGAACACGTGTTATATACAATAAATCAATACATCACAATTTCAATACTAATTTTATTAACATTGGCGACATAACTAGTTAGTCGAGTAAAATATTAAATGTGTAAATTGTGATATAATGAAAAAAACCTGACCCATGACAATAGGGGACGAACATAGAACTTATCCGCAACTGCAACTTTGCTATATATTAAAAATATATAAAACCTACACTGGCATAAAAGAAATGTTTAAGAACAAATGACAATTTTTTTTTTAAAGAGCAAACTAACTGCAGGTCTCTAGATGACCATCGACATCCATCTGCAATACTGGAGGTACCTGATGCATTGCCATTGAGAGTACTCTCGTGAAGCACCTAGCAGTCATATTGGTTCGTGAATGATGGTCATCTTACATTAGTACTGACTTTTGTTACTGGGCTTAAATGAGTCGGTCATAGTTTAGTCAATATTTTTTTTTCTCAAATCTCAAAAGAAGCTTTGTCTATAAATACTCAACATATATTTAACTGGTAGAATCAAAAGTTGTATGATTGACAAACCATTGTATTGATAATCTCTTATTGATGAGATCTAGTTAAAAAAAAAAACTCAAAAAGAAAAGAACATTGACACAATGAAGTGTAAAGACCGCTTTATTCCTGAAGCTCACAGTTTTGTAAAATTGTGTTGTAATTTGAAAGACATTTTGTAGAATGGACTGAAAGAAACCTGAATCTGTACCTAAATTAATTCTGAATGGTCAGTTTACCACTAAACATGTTATATAATCTTTGACACATTATCTGTGAAGTACAATATACTCTTTGCTCTATGCTATCTTATATTGCCTTGATCACAAAATTAAACAATGAAAGTAAGAAGTACTATGTTATTTCTCCAATGAAACCTATCACATAGGAACAGGTAACTTTTGCTATGCATATTAAAGGATTCACTAGTCAGAATGCTTCAGCCATCAGTCATCAGAATAGAATTGACATACGGTCAAAGCTGACTTTAATGAGAACATCAAAAAAATTACAATAACTAGAAACAACCCTTCAATGTCAAAATTTACTAAAATCTTGTCCTAATATAATTGCCGTCAAGTTTTTTTGCTTTATTTGTACACTATGCATTTGTAACTTTTAAATATTGTATGCCAGTACAGCCATTACAGCATTCTGTCACTGGCCCAGTTACACTTGATATGCTTGCATTATTGGTAGCTAAGTAATTTATTCAGTAATTAAAAAAAAAATAGATTTTTAATGCTGTTAATGTCACCCCCTAATTATGGGGTAAGCTCCGAGCCCCTCGGTGGGGACGTATAGTGAGCTGATGATGATGAACATTATTTAATCTTTATGACAACTAAAGAATAGACACATCTCTTAATATATCTCATACGAGATAGAACTTTGTGTTGAATGGGTTGATATACCATCATCAACCTGCTGTTCCCTATGCAAGGTCAGCACAGTATGTACTCCATACATCTCTGTCAACTCATATCTGAACTCGCACACTTCCTATGCATACCCTCTTTCATGCAATCCATCCACACCTTCTTTGGACTTCCTCTAACTTTATAGCCATCGATAATCTCATCATCATCTTATGACATGATACCAACAGACTAAATTTTAGATTTTTACTATCAATTCTGGAAATATGTAATAACAAACATATTTTGATCTAAATCTTTGCATAACATTAGTTTCCAGGCAACAACCTATTCATTTATCAGTAGAATATTCGTGATTACCATGGCAACCTGGGGGAACGAACCAACGCGTCAGAGGTGAGCTGATTGTATCCAGTAACAGCAGCTCGCCGCTGGCTGGGACATTGTTTTCGAAACTCCAATTTAGCGATAAGCAATGTAACGAAAATTGTGAAAAATAACAATATATGGCCAACCCAGGAGGGATTTACTTTCGGGGGAAAACAAAGCCAATGTGGGACCCAACCTCCAAATCACCCTCATTTGATAGTAAAGGCAATTGAAAAATGGAATTCCAGTTTTTCTAAATACAATTTTGAATTCTACATCCAGTGTTATGTTAACAATTGCATAGTGCTTTCTCCTTAAGTGAACAAATCAATTTTTGAATTGTATAAAATTATGTATGGGAGCATAAAGTTTTTATGAATGTAAAGGTGGGACATGGCTCAAAAAAATGTTGAGAAATAAATCATTTTTTAAGTTGTAAATTTTAACATACTATCTATGTAAATCATTGCATCTTATAACCCGTTAAGTATGTCATGAAAATGCAATTAAAAAAAACGCTGATATAACTAATTTACTGCCACAACAATTAACAGGAATTATGCAATAACACACATGGACTAAAAAAATAAATATTGCATTGTCAGCTGTCAAATTATTTCAATGTGCAGTATTATTAAGTACAATACTAAATAGCCTACAATAATATGAAATTAATTTTAATAATCTCAATTGCTTATGCCAGCAACTTCATCACTGCAGAATTAGCTTGGTAACCAGCGTTACATGTGCCTAGTGCGACAGTCTGGGATAATTCTGTTTACAGTAAACCAATGTTTCACTTTTGATATCAAGTTTTACTGTATTTTGGGGTGTCATAAATTTGGTTTTAATTTTTTTAACCCATGAGAACCGGGCATCGTTGCAATTGATGGGGAGATGTACCAGCAGTGTATGATCTTAGGCTGATGATAGCTTATGATCTATTCTAGACAGCAGTCTATATTTTTGACAAATTTCATATAAATGTCTAGATCTAGTCATTTAGAAGTTAATGATAACAAACATCCATGATCAGCTGAAAACCAGTGCGGTCTACAGCTACAGGTTGCTTCATTTCGTGTGATTATTAATTTTGCATTCGTATTTTTTTCTATTTTCTTGGCCAATAAACCAATTTTATTTTTATAAATCAGTAACGTTGCCGACCCATCGGCACAAAAAAAATAGTATAGTGTAGTTATATAATTAGATATAAATTAAATTCAGAACTGAATGTATAAATATAAATAGAGCAACAAAGAGTACAGACCTCATATCTGTAGAGGCGTAAAAATTGTTAATACAAAAAAAAAAATATCCATACTCAAATTCAAATGAAAAAGATTCCACTATCTCCAATGAACACTCAGTACCCATCAACACTTTCATACATAGAAACTATCACTTTACCTCTACAGTGGTACGGCAAGGAGCTTCCTGTCATTGTATTCTCGTCACATTTGTATGAACTACCCACACATTTTTAAAACAATATAATTTTATTTAGGATATATCTTATATAATATCTTTTGCATGAAACACATCTAAAATATAAACAGTAAGCATTTAATTATACTAAATTAATTTTATGGATAAACAAAACAGTAAAAGACCATAAGGGAGCTCCCAAGACAAACTTTTACTGTCGGAGATCAAAGCAAACATTGCCTACTGCTGATCATAGGAATCTTCCCAAAGATGGCCACGAATATTGGTCTATGGCTTAATACAGAACACTCCCTCAATCTTGACCAGATCAAAGGTCCATCTTACGGGAGCCCTACCTTGTGACGACCTGTCCATGACCACCACGCAATCTAGTTATATATTTTAATTAGTTATTCCATCAATTGAAACCAGTGTCAACGTTATATATGGACAGTACTGGTCAGTTGTTTTTATATTAGATATGGTAACCCTAGTTATTTCTCAATATTTAATATAATATGACAGACTGTTACAATATTGAAGTCAAGTTGAATAATAAATTATAATGATTTCATTGTTAGTTCAACACAGCGGCAGTAGGCCTTCTGCGTGATGGACCAATGAGTTAAACGAGGTATTGAGGGTGAAAGAAGACAGTACAGACCTAGTGATTATTGTAATCTATAGGAGGATGTTAGACTGCTGATTATGTCTATATGATTTTCATATATACATATACTATGTTATTTTCCAGTTTTTACCTTTAAAAACGTAATTTACATACGTTACATAGACAATTGTTATTAGTCATCTTAAAAAAAACTGTTAAATTGTGAGAATGACTTCCACACACAATAGATGTATTATTTCGTTTATATACTAAACAAGAGGTCCATTACATACTATGTACTACTAACACTACATATAAGATAATTGGCAGAAAACAAATAGTAACCTACATACATGGAAATGATATTTTTAAAGCAACTTCATGTAAAATCCATTTAAAAAATTATTTACCATAAATCCAAGACAGATGACATGAGTAAGAAAGGGGTAACCGATGAGATGACGGCTGATAGGCAAGAATGGAAGAGAAGAACATGTTGTGCCGACCCTACATAAAGTGGGACCAGCGCAGGAGAAAGAAGAAGAAATCCAAGTCGGAATGCGGAAGGAGGATCGCATACTGTAGAAGACATTCGGAAAGGCCTATGTCCAACAGTGGGCAGACAGTGTCTGATGATGATAAAATCATAAATAGTGTCCATAAACAGTAACCCTAGATGAACCCTCCATGAATATGCAAGTAATGATTGAAAAAAAAAACAAAAGATTCTCCTGCTCCGGTGGACATTTGTACTTTGGTTAATACATTTTTGCTTTGTATACTGATATAGACCTAAGTCGGTAATTACATATGACAGCTTTTTCTTCATTATAACTTAAAAGTGCTTGTTCATGATTAGATAGTTAATTTTAACTTTATACAACTAACCATTGTCACGATTCAATAAGATATTTGTTTGTTTACAAAATATACCAGCTAATTTCTAATATAGCATTTCATGTTTCTGATTACATTTAAGTATATCTCAATTTTATTTTTTATATTTCATCATTAACCTGAACTTGTTCCTATGGGGAGTCAGCACAGTAAGTACTACTTGCTGTCAGCTCATATCTGAACTCACACCCTACTCAAGCATATCTTTCATACAATCCATCCACATTTAATGTAATCATAATATTAACTGCATAATAATAAAAATAAAAAGAGTGTCCGTGGCACAGTTGTTAAGTGCTTGACCAGACCAGACCATACTCTACATTGTCCAGGTTCGATCCCACCATGTACCAATTTGTTTTTCCATAGAATTGCATACGTACATTATCCAAGGCTCTCACAGTGAAGGAAAACATCGTGATGCTGCACATATCAGCGTAGAAGTTAAAAGATATGTGTGAAGGCAACCAACACCGGACCAGCATGGTTGACTATGGCCTAGTCCCCCCTAATAGGATAAGCTGCGAGCCCCTCAACGGGAACGTACTGAGCTGATGATGATGAATACTCATACATACAAGATGTTATTGAAGAGGGTAATATTAATTACGTAAAAAGCTTGCAAAATAACAAGTATTGTATAATAAACCTTCTAAAACCAATAAGTTCTGTATGGTCCAAAAATAACTAAGTAAACATGACAAATGAGATTCCAGACAGTATTCTAGCCCTGTGTTAAATTTCATCCAAAAATGGTTAATATTATTGGAGTTACCACCACACAAAATTCCATCTAATATATATTTATAATACTGGTAAGATTGAAGGTACATGACAAAATAACTACAATTATACAACAGAAACATATATGTTGCCCTTCTCCCTACATAGTTACATCACAATATAACCATACATTCATATATGTCACTGCCTTCTATAGCATATCCTCCTTCGCACATTTCATCTACCTTTGTATCCATCTGCATTCTAATCACCTTCTTGTTTATTTATTCATCATCTCTCCGCACATATCCATACCATACTATCCAACTCATTTTCCCCATAACTGGCACTACTTTCAAAAAACCACTAATGCAGTATAATATAATATTTGCTTAAAAATACTGTATTCTCATAAGAGTAAGACAGTTGACAATGTTTTTTTTGCAGATAGGGTAAGTTAAAACCTAGAAAATATTTCATTTCGGTATATCAAAACATTGAGTAATTTCTGCAGTAAGTTATGCAACCATTAGCATAATATGTATATGTAGAATAATATAACATAGTATGAGCAATCGGTTGTTCAAAATTAACATATGAAATTGTCAGTATATTGACCATATTTGGTATAATTAGCAAACACATTAAAAACGAAACTAGAACTCTTAATGCTTGTTTCGCTAAGTGGTAATGTTTATGATATAGCCGTTAAAAAATAAAGTAATTATAGAGTAATCAATAATAAAGAAGTATTAATGCAAACATAAAACTCACCGTGACAAGGAATAACTTTGCAATTGAGTATGAGATGCATATGAATGACAATTAAAGATCTGTGGACCTGCTTTTAGTAACTCACCTGCCAAGGGTTGACCTTCGGTATGGGAGCCTCGACGAACTTCTTGGGCTGGTCCTCCGCTGATTGCTGCTGCTGTTCCTGCGAGGGCTGCGGCTCGGCATGGGGCTGAGGGTTCTTGTGCGCTCGAGGAGGAGCTCTACGCTCGCGCTCTTTACGAGCTTTGCCCGGACGCCGGCCGTGCGACATTACCGGCACGAAGCCCTCCTCCTCTTCGTCATCTTGTCTCGGCACCACGTCCACCGCCTCTTCGGAACTTTCTATGTTCTCCTTATTACTATCCCCCCCTTTGAAGTTCAGCACCGAAGCATATGAGGGCCCTGCGCCCTCGACCGACACTCTCGCGGCCATGCCGCTGCTATCCTCGTTATATAAGCTCGGGCGCGCGCTCCGCGCCGGCCGACGATCACGAGCGCGCATCCATGCCACTTAGCACGACGGCATGCTGCGGGCCGTACCCACGGAGCGAGGCGAACTTTCCCGTAAAACGCGACCCGAATCAATCGCGTGAAGGTCGACTTATACCGCCGCGGTGCACACAACTAATAACAACGACTAGAGTTTTACAAATCGACTGTTATTCGCTGACTTTGTAACACGCACCAGACAGAACCTATTCGGACCGTATTTACATCAAAAAGGTAGACTTCCGACGGCTCTTTTAGACTTTTCAATGACACACAACGCTCCGGGCGCACTGTACCTATCAATCCCGTATACTGTACACTGCGAAAAAAGCTTCTTTGTGCTGAAAATCACTATTGAACCATATTTTGTTCACAATTCACACATGTGGTCGGACGCCCAAAAAGGGTATTTTCCGCAACACACACGGAACTCGCAGAACTGTGACTTCTAATTTTATAAATAAGACATTTTAACGATAGAGGGCACTGAAACCTTACTGACAGTGAAGGCGTTCAAGTTAAGCGATTTTATTTCAACAATAACAATCGAATGAATTCATTGAAATAATTCTTACGTATGATAAACGTTAGTATTATGTAGTTTGTATAAAAATACAATGTAAAAATATTTTATAACAGCTTAGAAAAATAATAGAAAAATTCAAACGAAACAGTATTTCCATGAACGCATCTGTAATAGTAATCACATTTTAATTCAAACTTCGACACCATACCAAATTACAATAAAATAACCTATTCTTTATCAAATATATCAAAAATAAATTGTTTAACAGCGTCGTAAAATAATCACTACTACAGTTTATGTTACAATAGGCAAGTAAAATTTAATTTTTCTTGTCGAAGGTTAACCAAAGAATTTGTCTATGACAAATAATTGCATAATGATGGCAATTCTTTAACTTTTTTTTTATGCAATGATTTTTAATTTATTCGAAATCTAATAAGATCATTCTTTATTTACAATAAGTTTACACAATGAAATCCATAACCTTAATATATTTGTATTTTTAAAAAAGTGCTATAAAAAGTTTTCGTATCACGTGATAAATTTCCGTTTCAACAGATCAATACAACATATAAGATTGTACACACAAAACAAATTTAACATTGTTTTTAAAATATTTATTTAATTAATAAACATTTTCTGGATTAGTTGGACAATACATTCCTAAAAAAGTACGACAATTTCTACAATAATGGTACACATTTTTACATGAACGTAAAACGTATGGCAACGGAACACAGAACCAGCAACAAAAAACACATAATGCGGCCGCACATAAATGTGTACACACCGTAACTCTAGCTGTGATTATACTCATACCAGTGTAGCCACATTCAGGACATATCACAGGCATAGACGTAAACCCATAGTTATACATTCTTGGAGGAGGAGGTATTGGGTTATCTACATAAATATCAAAAGCTGTTGCATACGTAGGTGGAGGAGGTTTTGCTATGAATGATGGTGAAGGTATAAAAGTACCTAAAAGTCGTGGCCTTCGTCTTAAATCCATTTGCCTCAAGACGAAAGAATAAGATGGAGGTGCACTAGTTAGTGAATCTGGAGTAGATAAGTCTGGAACTTCCGTATTCTCAGTTGGTTGTGTAGCTCTGGGGATGGTGTAATCAGATAGACTTATTGAACTTTTATTTAATTGGGAAACACAAATTTGGAAGAGTGTAGGTATTTCTGACTTATCTGTGGCATTGATAAATCTCGAAGTAGTCGCGTTGTGGGTGCTTGATGGTATTAATCTTAAATGACTCGATTTTGTCATTGCCGGTGTTAGAATTTTTGATGTACACAATGTTAAAGATGACTTTGGCGTTTTAATACTTAGAGGTTGTGACAATATGGGAAGGTTTTCTTCTGATTTTTTTAAAACATCATTTTCTAATGATGCCGAAGCATTAATTACAGATTGTGGTGGAACTGGACGTTCATCGTTTTCTTTATTACCCGGCACTTTTTCTTTGGAATTCTCACCCATTCTGATTCATCCAAGATACTGTCTTTGTTATGAAAGGGCTGATGTACATCCGTGATTATTGTGAAGAAACCAATACCTTGCTTGTTGCATCTAATTAAAGTGTTATATGTTTAATAATAAACAAAATGGTTTTTTATACATCACATACAATAAGACGTTTATTATTATTTGTTTTTAATATTTTAATAATTAAGTGATTCGTCTATTCGTTAACAATTATTTGACAATGAGTGACATCGTTTTATCGAAAACATTTACGTTTTAACAGGATCTCCACATTATTAATTCCGTTATAAAATATCAATGAGAAACGATAAAACAACAAATGAAAAACTGTGGAGCCCATCTTTACAACTCTTCCGTCTTGTAATAAAAATTTGCAGTAAACTTGAATACTTCTTTGTATGTAGTAATTGTTTTGTTACTTTATATTTGATAAATACATTTGTCGATTATTTAATTTCAAGCTGGTTATTAGAAGTAATTAAATAAACTAAAACAGATTTAGTAAATTAATTTTCAAATAATATGAAAGTAACAGAATATTTATTATGGCAACTGCCGTTTAGAACTGTCATTTGGAACTTATCTTCCGGTCTTTTTATTCCTCCGTGGCATGGCGGATGGTCTTTACCACCGCTTATAGTGTGTTTTTGGAGGAATTGATTCGCTAATACAGCGAAATGGTAAGTTTACGTTGCAAAAATTGTGATGTTATGACTAGTTAAATATTAAAGTGGTGAATTTACAGTGCAAGTGCGGGCATAAAACTTAAATTTTTAAAATACGGTTAATCCCACGTGTTGCAATTTATTTCCGCGAAATATCATCAATCTACTGTTATTTTATCAACTTGAACGTGTAAATCGGCTTGAGAACATCAGTTTTAATATAAAGTTATGGTAAATTTTGAGAAATATAAAGATAAATGTTGTTTTGTATCGAATACGGCATGTAACCAATGTGTTTGTCCCATGCCCTTGAATGCTTGTGTATATTAGCTACTATTTTCAAGAATGGTGTACAAGTTACTTCGATATACAAAGTTTACTCATTATTACTCGTTTTTAGAACTGTAATTTTAGTTTAAGTGTCGAAGAGTTTAGTAAATCGCTTTGTATATTTTTGAGGTTATGAATTATCTCTTACAATGGTGTTTCAAAGTTTACAGTACGTAATTTAGTTTATAACAAGGGTAGTTTTGAAAAGATAATTTTAAAGTACATCTAATCCTTATTTAATTAAAAAAAATTACCATTATTTCGTAACTACGTGAAATTAAATTTGTTTTAAACTGTATACACTTTTTACGTTAACAATTTTAATTTTCCAACCCCATACTCTTCCTGGTCGTACTTCTATAGTCTTCTGGGTACAAGAAGGGGGAAATTAAATTTCTTTTAGGAAACACTGCTCATACCAGTTTGAGTAGTGTGTCGACATTAAGAATACATATTTAAATTAACCTATGGCTTTAACTTATATATGTAATGTTCAGTAACACCTAGATCCATACATTTTCATCCAAAACCATATTATTGTTTAGGACAAGTATTAAAAACCAACCTATGTTGGCCATATCCAACAGTGTGCAGACAAGGGCTGTTGTTGATGATGATTAAAAACTTAATGTTTCTCCTTCCAGAGTCTATCAGTTGCCCGACCTTTAGTGTCGGTATACTCGGAGAAGAGTGAAGTGGAGCAGGGCTCCTCCATCGCTCTCCCGTTTGTGTTCAAAGCGCCCATCCGCCCGGACCTCGTCAACGATGTCCATGTATCTATGTCTAAGAACTCGAGGCAGCCGTACAGCGTGAGCAAGGAAGCCGGTACGTTTAACTAACGGTTTACATTTTTTTTATTTACACAGCACAAGAAACAATATAAGATATATACAGCCAAAGTATATAAGTAGATAATAAAATGTAATTATGCATCAAGTGCCGATAGCCTTATGCTTAAGGGTATGGATGTCTAACCACATGGTCGTGAGTTTGAATCCCGACATTGGACTGTTGTCGTGGACCATATCCCAGTACAAGCATAAAGCTTGTTTGGAGTGGTAAAAGAGATTGGTAAATCAAGTAAAAATAAAAAAAAAAATCATAAAAAAGACCAAATCGCCCTCTGTGATGTTACAGAAGGTAATTTAAAATAATTAAAAATAGATAATATTTATATTTTGACTCTGGTGATGGCATCCTAAGTCCGACAAACGCTTGCAGTACTGGGATGCTCCCCTATGGCTAGTTTCAACATCTTATTTAGTTAATAATGATTTTTTACGAATGTTTAACCAATTTAACTTTTTAAACCCTGTGACATTTTCCCCATGGTCACAAAAAACACTATAAAAAAAATTGTATAATCTAGTTATACAAGTAGATGTAAATAAAATTCAGGAATTGAGAACTGAATGTATAATTATAAATAGAGCAACAAAGAGACTGCATGTCTGTAGAGGAGAAATTATTTAAAAAAAAAAAAACTAGACTTAATATTGATAACCTATATATATATGTAATTTGTTAAAGAAAAGATATTCTTTGTTTGAAAAATGTATAACTAAATTTAGCACTAAATGTCCACATTCGGCAAGCGGTAAGTGCTACCGAGTGTTACTGCGGAATAGTGCTACA
>JAODUI010000022.1:273748-284999 GCA_027563995.1 Papilio gigon | reverse complement strand
TCCACAGTCAGCGCTGTCAGTGCATTGACTGCACACATATTGAATTACTTCACATATGTGCAGACATCATCAGCTCAATATTCGTCCCCACTCTCTGTGCTCACAGCCTACCCTCTATAGACTAGTCTACAGTCACTGCATTAATCTCATATATATATTTGAATTACTTCAATAAATTTATTTCAAGTATATTTATTAATTAAATAACATAAGCATCATAGATGTATGTATCTAGGTATTATATATTTAGTAATAGTATTTTTATATACATTAGAGTAAGTTGATCTTTAGTATATATTTCCTATAGTTTTAAAGGAGGTTATATTATACCTGGTAATTCTGCGGGGGTACACCCGGGGCGACTTTCTGTTGGTATTGTTGTGATACAGTGCATTGCACGAAAACAGCCACAAGTAGTAACCTCAACATTTTACTGGCTGGAAAGAAACATTTATAAAAAGAAAGTTGTATAAAACCTATTTATAAATCTCGTCTATTTTTACCATATTTGGTTAGAACCATTTTTCATTTTCTCCTTATATTAAAATGTTTTAATTCTAGTTTTCAATTTTGAATTGAAACTTTGCGTAAGTAATTCGACGTTAATTTAGTTGATAGACATTGTTGAATTTTTTTAAACTTACAGTAATAATTAATGAGTTAAGAATCATTACTTACGACGTTAAGTTTAATATGGAATTCAGTTTAAGCAGGTAAAGTACACGTAAGTTATAACCGTAACTAAAGTATGGAGAATCGAATTACCTGGTAATATTGACACTACGTGGACGAATAGTCGATAGGCGGCTTATCGATTGAAATTATTGATAACATAAATGTTTCGTGAGCTTTTCGTAAAACAGGATTGTGAAACTAAATTTTTAAGCCAACGCGTCAATGTTTTTCGAGTTTGAAGTTGAATGTCAAACTGCGACGCGTTCCGTTACACGTCCACATTGTACTTTCAAAACGTGTGTTTAACTTTTTATTTTATTTTGCTGTATTTTTATTATTTATTTACAAAATAATTGTATACAAATTAATTTCTTAATTTAAAAATAAAAATCTGTTTTTTTAAGTAAGCAATCTGGTTGAGAAATACTCAAAAAATAATTGACCGTTTCTGACTAACGTTTTGGCGGTCTTACAACTTTTTATGTCATATATCTAACTTTTTCTAAGTTAGATATATGACATACACAGTTCCATCAAAATCTTTTTATAATTAAAGTATGTAGCGAAAATAAAACAAATTTTAGAAATATACAAAAGATGTATTTTTACACTTAAACATAGACCACAACTTCAGTTTTAACTGAACAATCCAACTGTACAGTCGAAAATTTACCAACAACTGTAAATTTCGCCTGTTCAGTCAATATTTAAGATATTTAACGGGGTTTATAAAATCAACTAATAAAATGATTTTATCTTAAGCTTGTTTTACAACAGTCACCTTTTTCCTTTTTCCTTCGCCCTCTTCATCAATAACAAGTCCGTCAAATTCAGTAACTAACGCTTTTAAAAAATCCAACTCCTTCCTAGTTAGACCACTTGGTAACTCAAATTGAGCACAACCTTCACTCTCCGCCAAATTCTGACACATCTCGCGTACGCCATTTTGAAATTCCTCATCAACGTCATAGATGACATTTGTTTTTTTCTGTGGCGTCGCCTTGAATGCGTTCTGCCACATTTCTTTTTCATTTCTCGTTGACATTTGAATGTAACGTTCAAAATCGACTAACGCTTTGCCAATTTCTCTATTCTTTGGTTCCAATTTTAATGCTTTATTATAATATTTAAGCGCCTCTTCCCTCCTACCTAACATTTCGCACGCTCTACCATAATAAAACAACGCTTTACAATGAGTTTCTATTCGAATAATTAGATCTAAATTTTCACACATATTTATTACGTATTTAGGTTTATTTATTTTATAATAACACACAGCTAAATTAACAAATACAATAATTTTCAATTTTTTCACTTCACTCTCCTCGATCGCGTTCTTTGGCTGTGATATTTTCAACACTGAGAGTGACTGTTGGTAATTTATAATGCCACTTTTGTATTTCTTCTTATTAAATAAATATTTAGCTTGTTCGTGCAATGATTTCACTGTCCTCATTGTCACTTCGAATTTACTTTGTTCTTCCATTGGCAAGTCATTAAATCTTTAAAATAAACACAGTCTTTTTTCTTAAAAGTACCTCCTTCAAATATATATTTAAAATAAAAAACTTATTGTAAGAGGCCGTTCAAGTATTACGTAGGCTATTAGGGCGGGGGGTCTTTGCTTTGCTAATTGATGGAGGGTGGGGGGTCTAGATAATTACGTCAGTTATTTACTTTCCCACATAGCAACCTACACATTGTCTGTTTGAAAACTAACGAACACGAATTACAACTGCTGCTCATGAATCATTGAAACAATTAGAATACATTAGTAGAATTCATATAGCAATGTTTACGTCACGGGAGGGGGCAGAGCTTTGCTTACTTTTGCAACAATCTGCTTATGTAATACTTGAACGGCCCCTAAAATCCTTACTCAAAGATTACATTAAATCAAAACTAAAAACTGATTTAATAAAGAAAGTACCCACCTCGTCCCGGCCTGCGTGTCTCTAACATCGTACAACACGATAACAAACAACGCAGGCTCCGGTTTCACACGAGGAAGGGCTCCCCTCTCCCCCCACGCCACTTTAGGCTGGAGTAATAAATGGAATCTAGCTTTAGGTCCCTTGACCGCTGTCAGACCTATTTCCAGACCTAATAACACGCTGTTTGTACCAAGACGAATGTGCTGAAATTAAAATATTAAGAAATGGAAGTTTTAAAACACATTTACTGTCCTAAAAGTGATTAAGTGTTTTGCCTTAGTGTATTTTTAGTACAACCTCACTACACGCTAAGTGTCTAATAATGGTCAAATGCAGATTCGACATGCGGTAGAGAAAAAGAATTATTCAAAAACTTGAATTATTCCTTAATTACTAAACAGTATTAAGAAATTACACACTGACGACTGAGTGCGGACGGCAGGAAGTCGTCGAGGACCGCATACTGTGGAAAGCATTGGGAAAGGCCTATGTTCTGTTGGACAGGTGGGCAGACAAGAGCTGATGATGATGATGATAAAACAGTATGAATATATCTCTTATGCCTTTCTTGAATTAAAGAAAAAAACTATTAAAATACTCCGGCTCGAAGGACCAAAGTTACAAGTACAGAACTATAAGAAATATGATTTACTAGCTGTAGACCGCGACAAAAAAAAAGTAACCTGTGTTCTCCATCTACGATCAATTTCATCAGAGATTTGTTTAAGTGTTTTAGAAATGCTTAATAACATCTATCCATCCATCTAAAATTTCGTATTCATAATATTAATGATATATACCAGCGGCATGCCAGAATTCATTGTGAGAGTTGAATCAAATGGTATTTTAGCTCTCTCCCAATATGCTGCATAATGCAATCTCACTTCAGCATCAACTGGTACTAGGGGACCATCACCTACAACAAATAACATATATAAACACATTTTTTATAAACAAAAAGACGATTTCGGAGTTTCTGTAAAAAAAAAAAAAAACAATTATTAATTTTGTTTATTAAAATATTATTAGGTTTTTATTAATTTACATCCACTCCAACTAAGCTGGAACTTGTTAGGATATGGTTTCATCATCATGATCAACAACCCTTGTCTGCCCACTGTTGGACATAGGCCTTTCCCAATGCCTTCCACAGTATGCAGTCCTCCTTCCGCATCCAACGACTTCCTGCCATCCGCACTAAGTCGTCGGTCCACCTGGAGGGAGGACGACCCACACTCCTAGTCCCCAACCGTGGCCTCCACTCGGGATATGGTTTACAATAGTCAAATGTCGGGATTCGAAGTCTCGATCATGTAATCGGAAATCCGTACCTTTAATCATTGGGCTATTGGTGCTTAATTTTATTAACATCTTATAAATTTCAAGATAGGCCTCCTGCACAATGGACCGATAACTTAGTCAAGGTTGCGGGAGTGCACTGAATGCGAAAAAAGGACCGGTCATTGTGGCAATAGATGGACATCCTACGTTCAGCAATGGACAACATCAGGCTGACAATGATAACGATGATGAAATTTCAAACTAACATACTAAAAATGTTTATGTTTGAAATTACAAAACAACATAAGTCTAAATTTTGTTCGAAAAAAAAAACTCTCATTAAATTAGTCTTTTACAACCAAATCTATCAATCTGACATAAAAACCGAATCATTTATAAATTTAAAAATAGAATAAACTAACCTCTTTGTAAAAAGAAAATTCTGTTATTTCAAAAGAACCAATCACAGGCCACAAATTCAAATCATTGTAACCATGTGTGTAGGACAGTATGTATGTGTGCTGTAACTTTTAAGATTAAAAAATAAAAACTAACCTTCTTCGGTTATAAGCATCTTCACATCGCCACTTGGCACACAGTCAATCATTTTAGCAGCTAAATCCTTGAATGAGTGGTATTCCGGTGAGGAGAGCATCATTAGCTCTGTTGAACTTTCTATGCTCTTTAGAATATCTTCTGAGTCACTAAAAATAGCATGTGAAATGTTTTTAAAACATTAAGACATGAATAAATTAACAGATGTGATAACATTGTTTGACAGAGGAGGAGACATTTATAAAATGGATGTGCCTCTTCCCAGGTAAAAAAGATAACTGCATTGTTAATTTATAACTGTAATTACCTGTCCTCTTCTTCATCGGTATCTAGAATTAAATCATTGTTCATATTCAAGAAAGAATCAGGTCTCTTCTTTCTAAAGTCAGTATCAATGTGGAACTCTGTTTGTGAAGTAAAGAGTTCTCTGTAAGAAGCAAACGATTAGATAATAGGACGAACGGATAGGTTTCTGAGAAAAACATAAAATTGTTAATGATTAAATGAACAGTGAGCTGATGATGAGCATAGGTCCCTCGGACCAAATAGTCACCCTTAATAATAATTGGGGGTGAATTATTGGTCATGGTGAATAATAATTGTGCTTACTTTAAATTTATTCCTTTCGAAAATTGTACGGGCTCTTTTAAAACGTCTTCCATTTTATCAATAACTAATAGGAAATTTTTCTTAATTACTTTATATCCGAATATATAAACAAATTCTAAATATCAGAACAGTAAACAGTCAAAAAGTTCAAAACAGAAACATAGAGTAGGTATAACACTTTAACTCCTACATTTGCACATGTAAAAATAATTTTAAAAAATAATAAATCATACTTAGCAAATTAATTTACATCGTGTTAAATATTTCTTAAACCTAGAAATACTAATTGCTAATATTTCTCTGGCGTCTAAAGAATTATAAATCAAAATTTAATCGATTTAATTTTAACAACTGGTATCACAAACCTAATTTACTCTTTGTTTATTCGAAAATAATATTGATACCTGTATCAAAACTTTTTCAAATTATTTCTTTGTCAAGGGTGCGCGGGGAACTTGTTAATTATTCATAACAGAGGATTTACTGAAGGAGTTTTGTTTTCAATCATTTTTCAGAGCGAACGATTTAGAATCTAAGGTAATGGTTAAAGAAGTTCGATTAAAGAAGACTTTTTGATTGACTGATCAATTTTTGTACTATCTCCAATATAAAATAATGTAAGTAATATCCAGAACTGTTTTAAAGATTTAATAATACTTATACTAGCTCTTGCCCGCCTCGTTTTGCGCTGCATTAAATAAACTTAGTGGACTATGTTTTCGTCCAGACTGATTCATCATCATCAGCTTACTGTACCTCCCCACCGAGGGGCTCAGAGCCTACCCTATTATTAGGGGTGATTAGCCCATAGTCAACCACGCTGGCCCAGTGCGTGTTGGTTGACTTCACACATATCTTCGAATTTCTTCACCGATATGTGCAGCATCACGATGTTTTCCTTCACCGTAAGAGCGTCGGATAATGTCCATATGTAATTCGAAAATGGAAAAAACACATTGGTACATCGCGGCGATCGAACCTGGACTATGTCGAGTATGGTTAGGTGCGGTCAAGCGCTTAACAACTGCGCCACCGATGCTAGACTTTGCATGATATATATCTAGAACCCTTTTTTTTTTACAAAAAATTATTAGTAGATTTTTTGTTAAATTACTAACATTTCATGTAACCATTTCTGGTATGGTTGAAAAACCTTGTGTTAGGATATTGTTCATGACAATATACAAATGGTGGGAGTTGAACCCACGACCACTAGATCAGTAGTCTATAACCTTAACCATTAGGCTATTGGCGCTACAAATCTTCAATCTAGATCATAAGATGCATAATCAACCATATCCATAATAACAAACATCCCTCTCACCTTGTCTATATAACATTAGTATGATTTTGTATTTCTTTGGCTGTTAGTGCATATTAAGTCTTGTGGTTTATTTGTTTCAGTCATGGCAGATCCCAGTCCGCACACGCTGATGACATGTCCGTACAACCCGGCGCATCAAGTGGAGAAATATAAGATACAAGCACACCTACAGAAGTGTGCAAAACAATATGTTAAGGGTAATAAAGTTAATTGCCCGTTTGATGCAACACATGTTGTGAACGAGCCTGAATTAGATGTGAGTAAATACTGTAATATGATACGATCTGGTCATGTTTATGGAAGTATCGTGGATGAGAGTGAGAGCTGATCGTGGCGATCTTTAGGGGAGGCCTTTTTTTATGGTTACGGGGGGAAATCTTAATAAAGATACCCTGTTTCTGAGGTGGAACAGGGTTTTGTGGGGTTTTCCCATTAAATCCCCCTCGGTGGCTTTGCCCTAGCGCGATTCGTGGATCTCCGGGATCTCCGTAGGAACGCACTGGTGTGAACGCACCGGTACAAGGGGAGGCCTACACTAAGTGGGCGACCTGAATCTAAAATGAGAATGATGATGACTGTCATATACCTTGGTGTACTTGAATATTGGTGAACAGAATGTTAAGAATGTTAGGAGAGCAGTTTCCGGAGTACAGGTGTCTTGTGTAGCAAGTCTTTGATAAATAGCATAAACAAGTCCAGACTTGGTCAGGGGTATCCAGAAAGACTGCAATAGTTACTAGTATACTATAATTTTTGAGACTCGCATGTATTGTGCGTGAGGGCAAGGATAACTCTAGTAAGCTCAGGTTGCTAAATATTCTAGCAACCCTTTTATGTTACTGGTGACCATTGAAGACTGCCGTAATGAAAAATGTAAATTTTGTTCACTTCCTAAGGCTGGTATGATAACTTCCTCCTGTTCATTTCAGCACCACATTACAGTATGTCCAAAACGGTTCATGCTTGACACACAAATGTATATCATCGATGATGACTATAGACCTACAGTGGGTCTCGCTGCACCGGCTCCCGTGGTCGCTACCGAGGAGAATTGGGATGATGTTAGTACCAATCTGTTGTGAATTTTTTTATTATTAAAATATTAAGATTTTTGTTAATTTAATAACATTTCTTGTAAGAATACCATCTAAGCTTTAAGAGGTTTATATTAAACAGATAGAGACTGGTCATTATCAATAGTCTTTGCCTGACCGCTGCTGGATATAAGCCTTCACCAATGCCTTCCACAGTTTGTAGTCATCCTGCATCCAACGACTGAGTTGATCACTTGGAGGGCACCCCACACTGGTCCCCAACTGTGACCTCCATTCCAATAGTTTTGTACCCCACCTAGAGTCATCACTTCAGTCAGATGTTGATAATTATTAATTTTGGCCATTTATTTGATACGCAGGATTGTTGTGTGTCATACAATCCGGAGCTCCACAAGCAGAAGCCCCATGTGATCACCAGACCCAGAGGCGCGATACCTTCTGAACGTAGAAAGAAACGAATGGAAGGTATCAAGAATTATCAACCGCAACAGCCTTAAATTTATAATATATAATAAATAATGAAGCCTTCATTTCCTATATGTAAGTTTCTTCTATAATTCTGACAGAAATCTTTGATAAACTATTGTATTAAAAAATATTACACATGTACTGAGAAAAGATTTTCCCTCGTAAAAGTTGGTATTAACCGCGCTCTCTCATACAGTTTTAGTGATTATTTGATGTGTGACTTTTGGTATGTAGGGGAAATTAAATAAAAAAAATTATATTTGAAAAATGTGTGACAGTTGTATGTAATTGGAAGTATTTAAATGTGAAGAAATACTACTTATTTGAAATAATACGATAAAATCAATCCCCTTATATTGTATGAAGTTGAATGTAGGTTTTTTTCTTTGTTTCGATATTTCTTACTTATAATATCAAAAGAAATATATTTTTCACTTGTAATTATTAAATTTTTCATATATATAAATTCTTTTTTGAAGGAAAAAATATATGATTCAAGATTTTTTCTTGGCGGGAGGAAAAATTTTTTTTTGTGACAATTTTTCGAACACTCGGTATTTTTTTTTCTTTAAATGTAGTCATCAGTTTGTAGTTTTCATTAATGAATAATTTATAAAATCGGTAATACATCGGGTTCATCATTATATCGGCCACACGTCGCCCACTGCTGTGAACGCCTCCCCCAAAGATCGCCACGACCGGTCCACTCCCTCATCCAGGATGCTCCCACAAACTTAACCAGTTCGGATTAGGATTTGCAAAATATTTGATAACGAAAAAAATGACAATACAAAAAAATACTTTGTTGTTATTGATTTCAATTGTATAGAGAGAATACAGAATTATAGTACAAAGGAAAATGTCTTTCAGTTATCATTTCAATATACTTGATAGAAATTAGTAATTATAGTGTTATAATAAATTTATTTCTATTGTGTTTTGTTTGATTATGACCTAACCTGTCCTAATAGGGTAGGCAGCGAGCCACTGAGTAAGGACGTACATGAGTGGTGTTGTGTTCAATTTATTCCATTTTATATTATATGACTGGACCTCCGAGCGAACAAAGTCTAAACACAATGCATATGCTCTTATAATGTATATCCATGGACGTCTATAATCACATTCTGATCCAATTTGCTCACCTCTTATAAAAAAAATATGAAATGTGTAAAAAAAGGCACCAAAAAATCTTTTGTTCTGGAATTTCAGTCTCGTTATTATAAAGGAAAAAAAAATGTTAAGTGTTATGATTACAATTGGTGTGTATAATTTCTCATTTCTATTGAATGTGTGGAAGGTAAAAGGCCTGTCCATTAGTGGACGTTTTGTTATTTAGTAAAACGCCAGAAAATTAGGAAGATTTATGTATATTTTACTAATAATTATGCCTATGTTATCCTTGGTTCAAATACTCAGCGTCCATTTTCTCGAATTTACCCACCATGTCTTCGGGAATGTCAACAGCTGAGAGATCCTCAGCTCCCACCTCTTCTTCTTTCTGTATCAATATATCGACCACATTCTCGCACGCTAAACGCACAGACGATTCCGTCTCCCACTTATGTAACTCTCTAAGCACATGATATACACCGTTCTCACGTAATATCTCTCTATATACACGTTTAGTACATAATTTATTCAATGTCTCTAATATCATTTTTCTTATATCAAAATCATCTTCCCTTTTTTTCTCTTTTGGTAGATATTGTAATGTTATAGGAAGTTTATCCATTTCATCATCAGGATAATCTTCACCACCCATTAATGGACCAAGGAGGTATGTTAGTAAGTCTAGATCAGGGCTTAATAATAATTTATGATATTGAACATCGAATGACAGATTGCGTACTGTCCCTATTGCCCCACCTCGTCTTATTACTGATTTCTCATATTGACAAAATGGTAGTAATTTAATTAATGGAACATATGGTTTTTCTTTTATGAACCAATCTCGTACTCTACCACTTTGACTTAAATTACTAAACATAGGCGCAAGATATTCTAAGTCACAACCTTTTTTATTAAATTCTGTGTTCACGAAAACATTTAAAAGATCGTTTAAATGTTGAAATAATATTTCAACGCATTGTTCGACGTTATCTTCGACTCGTGTTATATTCGAAAGTACCATACAGATAGCGTCGGCGTGAGGTTTTTGAGGTTCTAAAATGTAAGCGACGAAAATGTCCAAGACACTCTTGTCATCGTTTGTTTTTAGTTTCAATAATTCTATAGAACCTTCAGGATGCGCTGTGATATTTATAAGAAGGAGTAATGCCTTTTTAATCACATTATCCACTTTATCATTGGTGCAATCGATGATGTTTTTTAAAATATTTTCATTTTCAACTAAAACTTTGACACCATCTTCGGTACCGGAGACGCCTATCAAATGGTCGAGGGATATCAATTTAAGATCAATTCTTGAATCGGGTTTAAGGAATTGTTGTAATTCGTTAAAAGTATCTTTTTCCATGATTATGTTGTTTTGTGAACCTTTTTTACGTAAACATGTGGTTTGTGGGTTTGTGTTTACTAGTAAATGTCAGTGTCATTTTGACAGTTAACATTTTTTTCTAAGCACTGGATACGAGGATTTTGTTAGTATTCAGAAAATAAACAACGTGCAAAGTAATTTGTAAGTTAAAAAAAAAACGGTTTTATTTTCTTTTTTAATTCGTTAAAATTAAATATGTTGGGTTGTCAGTCTTTTACATAAGTCGCATTAAATGCTCGTGTGGAAAAAATTGTTTTATGGGACAAGAAGAAATGAAAGATTTGTCGTGTGTGAAACATATATTGAAAAACTTCAAAACAAACAACAATATTCTAAACATACATCTAATTTAAGACATAACCTATAAAGCTTTTCTTAATGCCTAAGTGCGTAAATTTCAATCTGACTAATAACTAACGAAATCTTGTGAGATAGCTTGAATCTGTTGAAACACATAGTCTGTTTAACACTGTGCAGTATTTACTTTAGATGTAAAGTATAAAGATGATTAATTATAATAAATTTTTGACCTTTAATTAGTGATATTTAGAAAGAATTAATAACATCGTAATATGGCACTTAGAAATACAAGACTGAATTCGAATAGAGAGGAAAATTTATTAAGGTAATAGAATTTATAACTATACTACTTATAAAACGGCTCAACTCACGTGTAGATCGTTGTCAGTACCGACTAATTTCGAGCCCATCGGGGACTCTTCTTCAGAGTGGGATTGGTACTATAGCGCGTTCGCGGCCCGTCGCTCACTGTTGAAACTAGTCGGTACCGACACCTTACACGTGAGTTAAGCCGTTTTATAAGTAGTATAGTGAAATGTCTCACGAAAGT
>JAODUI010000022.1:150837-165066 GCA_027563995.1 Papilio gigon | reverse complement strand
CACATCGGGGACTCTTCAGGTTGAGTGGGATTGGTACTGTAGCGGTAGTTACCGATGGGCACGAAACTAGTCGGTACTGACACCTTACACGTGAGTTAAGCCGTTTTATAAGTAGTATAGTGAAATGTCCCAAATTTTTAATAATTTATTGTTTTAAAATATTTAAAAATTATAAAAGAAAACAATCGAAAACGGTATTCCTATCGATTCCTTTATTTAAAACAATTATAAAAAAATCATTACCTATATGTATATATAAAAAAAACTTGATAAAACTAAAGGTTAAATGATTTGAAAATAAAATTTCACAAGAAGATGTTAAAAAATTGGTACACAATGAAACGTCGTAACAGAATAAAAATGAGGTTTTTCTTTTCGTAATTAAAAACTTATCGGTTTCTTTTATTTGTAATATTTTAAATAGTAATTGAGTAATGGAAGATTTTTATCATTTCATAAATAAGTAATAATTGTATAATAAAACGAGGGGGAGGGAAAGATGGGAAGAACTTAAGTTGGCATTCCAATCACACGAGATGTTACGTGCCCGTTCGCGGTGTTCCTCAACAGCTCCAGTCTTAACCGTGTATTGAGTGTCGGCACGAGACAATAGGAGGCAGGTTCTAGATGTTCGTGAGGAAGTCGGTCAGTGGTCGGAGCGGGGAGACCGCTGCTGTTTACTGTTATACCGGTGTTTGTTCCTTTGTTGATTTGTGAGAGACGGAGCTTGTGGAGAAGGGATTTTTTTTGAAGTGGAACACCGCGAACGTTTGTGACACCAACTTACACGTGAGTTAAGCCGATATTCTATCTCAAAGTAGTTTTAAAAGTTAAAAATGGAAAACTATACTCGAGAGCAATGAATTCGGGTCACTTAAAAATACCTATAATTCTAGAATGAATTAATCTAGAACTAAGAATGCTAGCTTTATAAAATAAACAGTGTTTAATAGACAATTTAGTACACCTTATATTGAGGTATTAACACTTGTTAGTTACTGCAAGGTTGCGTCAGAGAAATACTAATTTGAAAAAGGGAGACTTCCGAAGATGGAACTACGACATTACTGCACTTGACTTCGTTTCTCCAATCTGTATTGAAGTGTGTCTATAAACCAAATTGATTGTAATCATGTTGTTGTACAAGAAGTCATGTTTCCTAGTTGTGTTAGGCGAGATCAGTCGTTTTTCTTCTTTATGTAATTTTTAATAAATAAAATATGGGCTCCTATACATTTTATTACTTTTATTTAAGGAGTTTTATATGCTATTAAACATCGTTTATTTAATTAAGCTAGCATTCTTAGTTTCCAATATTTTTACGTTTCTTTAGGTCTATAGGTGACCCGTATTCATTGCTCTTGACTGCATTTTGAAATAAACCTTTACATATATATGGTTATATAAAAACGCGTGTCCGAATAATATAATATTATATATATTTATGATTGATTTTTATAACAATTTATAATTCCATATATCTATGAATTTAAATATATAAATTTGATGTTGAAGCTTCAATTGTGGCTACAAATCAGGTAGTTGTGTTCAAATCCCGTCTCAACTATTGAATCTAACAAGCTTAGAGCTAAATTGATACAAGAAATATTAAATGAACAAAAAAATCTTTAAGATGGTAGAGTTGATGAGGGTTGAGGACTAAAGGGTCTATCGGTTGAGGTGATCTCAACCGATAGATCCAGTGGTCCATCAATACATTATGGAAGAAGACAACATAATACAAAGTTTTTATAGAAATTAAGTTAGTTACAAAAAAAATACATAAGCTTCATAATTAGCCTCATTTTCAGTACTTTTTTATATACTTAATTGAGTTAATTTTGCAAGTCAATAATAAGAAATATTTCTTATCCAATGGAAAACATAACTTTTAAAGAATGTAGAAAAAGTATGTATTATTTGACATGTAATTGCACAGAATATAAACACAAGTCCGGATTTCAGGTCAATGTCTTAAAAAAAAACAATGTTTTGACTAAAATAAATTGAATAAGTTGTCAAAAATTAATATAGATATATATATATATAATTGTTCAGCAAACATAAAAACTACATCCTTATAAAAACAACTAAAACATATTCCTCAGTTAAATTGTTCGATAATCGTTGCCATTGACCTCCATACAACTCTAAACAGGCTTTTAAGACGTAATACTGTGTCTGTCATCTCCGCCATCTTGACAACGAACACACAATTGGAAACTCGACAATTTGACAGTAATCTCAAATGCCGCTTTCAATTTGGCAAGAAATAAAAGATTTTACATTCAGCCGGCAAATTAAACTAGGCCGATAAAAAGCGCTGAAAGTGGTTGAAAATATGTAAAACATTTTTTGTATGTAGAAAATGACAATAAAAAAACATAAAGGCAACGAATCTGTGTTCACAGGCATCAATAATACCTGTGATCCATCCGCCCGTTCTGTTATAAAAAAAATAACAAGACAGATAAAATAAGGATCTTGTCACATTTTAATGACATTGACAAATTGGCGCTAGTGACATATTTAGTGTGACTTTCGGTCACCAGGATGTTGTCGGTCTTCAGAGGGTATAGAGGTAAATGTTTTCAGCGATACACAAAAACAAAACTACACTATTTACCAAAGTAAATGGGCAAGATTGTTATTGTTGTTTTATCAATGATAATCTTTTCATTACATGTGTTTGTTACATATTCAAATTTCATCGGGATTCATTTAATTTATTACTAAGATTTTTTTTTTGTCCAAGGACCAACAAATATATTGTTTAACCGACATTTTTAAATACCTCTCCACAATAACTTTAACTGTCTTTTGACCGTAGTTATAACGGAAGTGTTATTAAGTCAGAAGTGAACTTTTTTTTACCGCAAGATGGAAGATTTCATCTTGTCTCAGTCCAGTCTATACTGTAATGAAAAGATTACAATAATATTCACAATAACATAGGCTAATTTTAACCAATACAAACAAAAAAACACCTAGACATTGTACTTATACAATGAATTAAAATTAAAAAATGTCAAGAAATCCAATGGTAATGAGAAATTGTAAACCTTTTAAAACAACATGCGCCAATAGCCTAATGGTTGAGGGTACGGTCCACCGATCTAGCGGTCGTGAGTTCGACATTATCGTTAACCATATCCTAACACAAGCTCAAGTTTACCAGGAATGTTTCACAAGAAATTTTAGTAAATTAACAAAAATCTACTAATATTTTACTAAAATAAAAAAAATATTCCAGAAAAGTTTGTATGAATTCAAACACTGAAACATAAAATAAATTCATACACAATAAATGTCAGCCAAACTTGTGTAAACATAATTTCTCAATTCCATCGAACTTGTCGAGTTCAATTTTTATATATGTTATTTTGTTTGCTGTTAAAAAAAAAACACCTATCATATTGTAAATATAATAATATAGTTACTTAAAATAACAAAAGAAACATGTAAAAAACTAAACCGATTTGCATTACATGCAGAAGATCACTGAAAGCAGGTCATCTAGCGTGCACAGCACAGCCAGTCAGCGCCTGGCCAACTTGGACCCGTTCTCCGGAGTTGAATTCAAATTTAAAATCCTTTGGAGCTTCGAACAGCAAGATTATCGTACTCCCCATATTGAATTGACCAAACAACTCGCCCTTACAATAAGACGTCGTTATATTCAATTCGTCAACACGATTTCTCTTTCCTTTTGTGTTTGTATGTAAATTTGGATCGCTATAAATCTCTATGGAACCGACATTGGTCGCTCCGACTGCTGTCATACTGAAAAAGCCATGTTTCCACTCACCTATGTAAACAGCTCTCTCGTTCATAGTAAATAAGCCAGGAATCAATCGTGCCATCCAAGGATTCACCGATAGAAGTTTACCAGAGAAGTGTCTCCTGAACTTTGATGTCCAATCGCAAGGTGAATGAAATCTATGATAATCTCCGGGTGCCAGGTATATTATACATTGATGGAGTATATTATTTTTGTCTTTTAATAAAGAATTGTAGTAGTTGGGATCGGTGTTATCTGACCATTTGTTTTCACCGAGGAATTCTTCCAAGCTGTAAGTAACTCCTTTCACCTGCTCTATTTTATCTGTATTCGCTGGTCCGCAGTTCAGAACAACACCATCACAGGGAGACACGCAAATAGAAGGTGCAATATATCTCGCACCTTCG
Source organism: Papilio gigon (assembly GCA_027563995.1). NCBI lineage: Eukaryota > Metazoa > Arthropoda > Insecta > Lepidoptera > Papilionidae > Papilio > Papilio gigon. The sequence goes on along the minus strand of JAODUI010000022.1, from coordinate 160,878 downwards.
CGCAACGGACGCGTAAAGAACGCTGATAGGCTCTTGTAATATTTCAAATCGGTGACCGCAGCGTCGTTTAAATTCACATTAAAAACTCGTACGTATGTTCCGTAGACGAAATTTCTAATCGATGTCGGCAGTTCGCAAGCCGCGAGACGGCCCCAAAGTCGACTGGTAATTCGAAAAGGAAACATCTCGTAAAATTTAATTTCCACTTTGGAAACTTCATGGTTAACACTAGCTCGTATGTAGCACCAACCGACGTACATTACGCTACCCAGGGGCACCCAACGAGTTATTATTGCTCGTAAATTCATCCATTTTGTAGCCGTATTCGAAACCTTTGTTTGATTGTGATATGTTGTCTGTCGGAACGGTCTGTGCGGACGTAATCGCTTGAACATCGGATTCATGACTGGAAGGCAGCTCTTTAAACGCGTCGGCGGGAACATTTTACCCAAAGCTGCCTTCCGTCACGTTTATAAATATAATACAATGTTTATATGATCGCTTTTGCTAAATTGATTTGCGTACGAAACTATAAGATAACGATGTGACACAAGGCCACAACAAAGACTACGTAAGCCGAAGCCATAGACAGTGACAAGCTGTCACGGAGCAAAGAGTAAACATTCAAATAACTTTAAAAAAGCGGTTTGTTACCGTTTTTATAATTTGTATTTCGTATTTATACGAGAATTGGCAAACGAGCGGCAAGGTCATAAGAGCGGTCATCGACGACCACGGATACTTGTAATTCTACAGGAACCAAAGATGCTTTGCTTTTGAGAGAAAAGTATGCTAGATCCTTGAAGGACAAACCATTCCACGTTGCGGCAGTGTGCGGCAGGAAGTTGGGCAAAAACCGCACTGTTGTGGAATGTCAGCCATCAAGATGGAGTGAATGGTACTATATATTTCGCTTGTAAATACAATAGTTTTTACTCCCTCTAACATTTTGATCATCAATAATAAGATTATTCTAATACTAGAAATTATGTCAATGGTTTGGATAGAAAACCCATTCGCTTTTAGAAAGCCGATGTCGCTTTAAGGTTTTCCTACTCTTTACTCTAAATGAATAAAGTACCCGAAAATCTTTTTACTTTAGTGGCTTGTGATCCGAGATTGCCACTTAAGACATAACTCTCCTCCTCCCGTCATTTCTAATGGTTTTAAGCCACCAAGTTTCGTTGTGGCTGACATGCATTTGTTAAGATAGATGTGACACGGCGAGTTAAAGTTAAAAATGAGAATATTGGAAGTTTGATAGTAGAGCCAGTGACGGGGAAATTGAGAAGCTAAAGATTAGCGTAATATGAACTTTTAGAGCGATGATGACTACAAAATCAAGATAAGAGTACATACAATGTCGACTCTCCGTAGGGAAAAGGGCAGAAGGATATCATATGTTCGATTGTAGGAATGTCAGAACTCCATTTTTATAGTTCTTTTATTTTTTAAACAAAAAAAAGCTATAAATGTCATCATAAAATAGAAAGATTTTAAATTTGAAATAAACCGTTTTGCATTTTTTTTTTAAAGATTATCTATGGTTTGATTTGACGTTTTGCATGCTGTCAGTTCATTTCTTTAATCTCGATGTGGCTCGATGTCAAATCGTTCTTCTGCCTTATTTTTGGATTGGTAAGCTGAAATTAATTAAATATGTACCAGTAACATTGAACAATTCTTGAACAAATCATTCAGACGAAATATTAGAACATCGGTATATTGAGAGCTTTTTTTTCAATAGACAATATGCCACGTAGAAAGAAAACGATGCCATTCCGTGGGTTTCGAAAGAATCCCCTGGTATTACTGCGTCGGCTGAACGTACATCCGTCACTTACAACCTACAGATTGAACGTCAATGGAGATATTGAATTATGTTCCTTAGATAACGTCCAGGTAGGTTCACAAAATGTGTCAAATGATGCTCTGGATGTAAATAACAGACTAAATAATAACGACGTGTCGGAAGATATAACTCAAAATTTCGACAATAATTTAATTGTCATTAGATCTGAAAAAAAGAAACTGGGTCGACCAAGACAGAAGGAGTATTATACAATGCCTTCTCAAACAACAAAAACAAGTAAGAAACGAGGGAGAAAGTCGAAAAAAATACATAAATGCAATAAATGCAGTAAAATATTTAAAAATGTCAATCATTTAAAAAACCATGATAGATTTAAGCATTCGAAACGCCAATCCGTTTGTGGTTATTGTCAAAAAATATATGTTATCAAAACATATTATGAAAGACATGTAGCATTGCATTGTAAAATATGTTATAAACTGCAGCAAAATGTAAATCAACTCAATGAACACATATTAACATGCAAAGATAAAGAAATTGATAATGGAACGGCTGTACCGAATGCGTACATTTGTGATATTTGCACAGATCAATTTGTATCTCAATGTTCTATGGCATTTCACAAAGCATCCGTTCACTCCGATAAACCTCCGTCCCTCAAAGATTTATATTATACAAGAATGTTTGATTCTACAAAAGTTTATGTATGCTACTTCTGTAAAGATAGCTCAGTAGATAAAGATTATCTCGAATCACATGTAACAGTTCTAAGGAATATGGGCATCATTAATTCCAAATATCCATGTGACCAATGCACCGAGACATATAATACAGACGATGAATTAATCCATCATAAGTTGTCACATGCGACCACAGACACAAATGTAGAACCAATACAGAGTGTAACCGAGGCACCGATACTAGAGACAATGGTAATGGAAAATATTTCAACAGTACCACGAGAAAATGCTAACACAGTGCGTGATTATGGTAATATTTTGAACGGATTGACACTCTCGCCATCAAAACAACGAATAAACCATTCAAATAATAGGAGTTTAAGATATCACTGCAAGGTTTGTATTTTTTTTTATTTATTTAATACTAAACATACATGTTTTATTTAAACTATTAAAACTTTCGTGAGACATTTCACTATACTACTTATAAAACGGCTTGACTCACGTGTAAGGTGTCGGTACCGACTAGTTTCGAGCACATCGGGGGCTCTTCAGGGTGAGTGGGAACGGTACTATAGCGCGTTCGCGGCACGTCGCTCACTGTCACTGTAAACTAGTCGGTACTGACACCGAGTTACACGTGAGTTAAGCCGTTTTATAAGTAGTGTACATGTTTTACGTTCCAATATAGAACCGTGCTATGTACCAATGTGTTTTTCGATTTACGAATTCCATATGTACATTTGTCTAATGTTACGGTGAAGGAAAAGGTAACGCCTGCACATCTGAGAAGTAATTCAAAGATATAAGTGAATGGCCAGCGTTAACTATGGCCCAGTCACCGCTAATAAAATAGGAGGCTCTAAGTCCCACAGTGTGGATGTATGATTACATATTTACGTAGAATATGTTGCTTGGGTCATATCTAAACTAGTTTTCTATCTACCTCGATTAATTATAATAGAGATAGTGAAAAAAAAATAAGAAATTTTACTCTAGGCCTTTGTAACTTTAAACTTCTCCGCAGTGATGCTTCTGTTAAATGTCATCTTTCATTATCTATTGACATAATGTAGTCTAAGTCTATGCTACTAAAAAGTTGAAGAGTGTGTTTAAATGTTCTGATAGAAGTTACTGGTTGGAATTGAAAAATTCTGTGTGTTTAGAATAGTCCCATTATCAAGGAAGGTTGAGCTAAATGACATCATTCTATGAATATGGGAGTAGCATAGCATCGGTAGTTTGTAATACTATAGTCAGGTTGTGACCCACAATTATATATTTTTTATTACATATACTAAATGGTCAAATCTAGTTAATTATGTAAATAATTTAAGTTAAGTTCATAGATTTCTATTACAAATTATTTTATCCTACCCAAACAGGCTTATTGCTGAAATTTTATTTTCTTTAACTAGTATAAATAAAATATTACTTCAGTATTAAATGTACAAGAGAAGAAACATATTTATTTCCTATATATATCTTGGATTTATTCTATCAAACCAGTGCAAGGATGACCTTGGCTGTCGGCACCAGCTGACTTGACCACATATTACCACATTATCTCTTTATCACACTATAGTAGTTTGTATGTAGTTTATATCTCATGTGTAAATAAACCTTTATCATATTTATTCCTTTTTAATAGTATATACTAATACTAAGACTAAACTGGTCTGTATGAGGCTAGTATATTTCTTGAACAGTTTAAGAGTCCATTGGCTAGGTTTTCCTAAACTTGCTTATGTATTAAGAAGTTATTTTATATCCCTATGTACTATAAATATAATGAATTCAGTTTGAATTATATCATAGTCTATAATTTAACTTTATTTCCATTGCAATAGTAAATGGATAATATTATTTACTTTAATTTCTACCTTAATATGTAAATTACATGTAAACAGTGAAACAAATAACTTAAAGAACAGTTTACATGTATCTATCAAAGTTTTTTTTTTATTAAACAAACATCTTATTAAAGATAAAAGTTGATTTATAAACATTTTGGAATGATTTCTGGGTTCGAAAGTATCTTCAAAAGATTTTCTGTAACATGAAAGTCTTCAATACTTAATTCTTTTGTACAAATATTATCAATTTAGATTAAACAAATCTAAGGTACATTTATATTAAAAATCAAAATCTACAAAACTGTCTATTACTATTGAATTAACATTTTAATTCATGCACTTATTAAGATGAAACAGACACTAAATGTTAAGTGAAGCTTAATACAATAAATTAGAAAGAAAAATTCTACAAATTGGTTAAGATCATTATGAGATTAGTGTCCACGAACTGACAGACATCTCGACAAATAGACGAACATTTTATAAACCATTTTTTTTTGAGTTACATATTATTGATTGAATCTTAATCAAGGTTGTATTATATTTATTCAATAACCCCCATTTCTATCGGATACCATTTAATAAATAGATATTACGGTTTTCAAAAATCAACATTTTTTAAATTAAAGGAATTCAACCTTTTAGGTTTCTTGTATTTTGTTTGATTGTTCCTAGTTAGTTAATATTCTTAAATACAATTATTTGTTGTTTTTCTCACTACTATTATATATTTTTAAATAATAAATCCAATTAAATATCTCAATAGTTTGAAGAAATACCCAAGATTTATAAAAGAATTGACCCTTTTCGTCTTTTTCATGAATTCATGTTGTTTAGAAATATATTGTAGAGGAAATGTGCATCAATCAACCTGCCCTTTTTCATGGAGGGTCAGCACAGATGCTTCTTCAACTCTTAATATTATGTGGGATAGCGGTTTAGCACAAGCTTAATCTTAGTAAAAAATAGTATGCAGTAATCTTCCATACATCTCTGTCTGTCCTGTGAACTCATACAAAGGCAACACTTCTGTTATGTTAACTCAAAAACTATTGGAATTATTTCAAACAATCTGTCTCCAATAGAATGCTTTAATATCCAATTATAAAATAGGCTATATTTACTAGTGTTAAAGGACATTTTAAAAGATATCTGTATTTTAATATTACAAGTATGTTTGTATTATTTATAAAAACATATTTAATTCATCCAAAGACATAACACTCACAATAAAATCAAAACACTAGTTTACTAATATAAGAAATAAAACCAAGTTAAATAACTTATTTTTCAATATGTTTATTTTCCAATCTATTCCAGGCTATGAGTGACCAAATTTATTTGCTCTCTTAAACACAATTATAATTTGTTGATTAAACTTTATTTACAACTGCTTTTAACTAGCTTCACCGTGTCTGTATAGAAATCTTTTCAAGTTAAATTCGATCCACTTCCCACTTTCAGTGTGAGCTGACATTTTGCATGCATGTGTAAATCACATTACAGTACAATATGACAGAGCTGATTTGACGAAGCTGGAAGGTCATAGGGATGTAATTAAACGACGCAACATCGAGTTTAGGCTCGTTTCATTCGTTTGAACAAGTACTTTGATATAAAGTTCGTTTTTAAATAGTTTTTTTTTCTTTAATTTTGTTTATACATCTTAATTTCTATAATAATTCCAATTGACACTAGTTCACTGTCTCACTTATAGAAACATATTTATTGTAATTTCACCTAATTTATGGTTAACTTTAAAACATTGTTGTATTGACGTTTTAGAAGAGATTAGAACATAAACAAGAAGGAGATGAGATTGTAGTTGGCTACAATGGTAGAGGAAGACTGAAGTGTGTGAAAGATATGCTAGAGATAGTCGAGATTAGATATGAGCTGACAGATGTATGGAGTACATACTGTGCCAACCCTCTGTGGGGAAAAGGACAGGTTGATGAAAATTAAGTTTCATTTTCTACTGATAATGCTCCTTAAATCGGTCAACTCTGCATATTAATTTCTTTGTACTCTTAAGATTTCTACTTGAATTCATTTTGTTTGGCTGAAAATAATGTAACAACTATGATATTCTTTAACTCAATCGATTAGTCGTTCTCTCTGTTATATAGATTTGATATTCTACTATCTATTTATAGGAAATTTTCTATAAAACTATGCGAAAATGTACGTACCAAAAATGAGAATCATTGAGATTTAACGAAAAATGAGACAATATAGTGTATTCTAAAGCGCCTGTACCGTTAGATGATGAAGACTTTGGATATGTGATAGAATTGATCCAAAATAAAAGGTCAAAGGAATGACATTGGAGTATTGGTATTGTTCAAAACATTTTTTTGCCAATGATTAAGCTAGTGCTTGACCTTCATCCCACTTAATATTAAGTGGTGAAGAAGTCGAAAGATAACACGCACTAGCTTAGTAAATACCTATTCACTCTACTCTTAAAGGATCCGAGGTGATACTTGGACGGAAGAACTGACGCCGGCAACTTTTTCCAATCCATAACTAAACATTATAATAAGAAATATTTTATAGAAGAAAACTTTAGACACTTTGAAAGTCTAGTTATCGCATACTGCCTTTTTGTATTAACTCTAAGTTGGATGAAATATAATTCGCCTCCTTAAATCCTAGGTGGTGAGACTTTCATATCAGAAATCCAGTTCACCCTGAGATAATTGCGCTATATGCCATTTTTTTGTTTACAAGAAAACTCTTTGAGAGTTTTCACAAATAGGTTAACATAAATGATGATGGATAATCGCCAAGATAACAAAGTACAGTATTAATAAATATGAGAAACACAAATTAGAATTTAAGCAGCTAGCGAGGTGGACAACCAAAAAATGCATTGCTTAGATCATTTACAATGACTGCCAGCCTGGAGTTTAATTCGATATGTGGGCTCTGACTTAATAGTGCATTGAATTGTCTGGATGCCCTGCAAAATACTTTTCCTCTAAAATTTGTCGTCACCCGTTTTAATGGGAGGTGAAAAAAACTTGACAATATTGGACCAATGGATGGCTAGAAAATAAATCGGTGATTTCCAAAATGTTTGGAATGTTGAAAAAAATCTAATGGAATATTAATTGTGATGTATTGAAACTTGGCGACCAAAGTTGTCAGTCTTCTCTGTGTGAAATTTGCTCTTTATAAAGTCGGCGTTGATCCGTCTGGAAATATCGCTTTACCCTACTTAGCACATCCGGTTTTTTTGTGGCCAGTTTGGTCTGATCTCCCTACTAACCTTGGAACTGAACGTAATATGATATCTCAAGAGTGAATACCGATTCTGGCTGATGCAACCAAGTGTCCTCAAGAGACAAAGGGATGTTTTTTCGCGGTGAAGGCGCAGACTTAGGATTGGAATCGACAAAATCTTATCAACCAGAGACTTCACCCAATAAAGTCTCCCAATTCAGACACCTGTTTAGTCCGGTTCTCGTTGGCTGTATCCCGAGAAACGTTGACGCGGGCCGTTCACACCGCATCACCGGTGTAATTGTCAGCATATCAATGAATTTTGCTTCTTTGCAACATTGCAGAAGAATCAGAGTGAACGACAGTACACAGCTCTGTAAAATATCAGGATTAATTAGTTTAGGTCTGAGCATGCATCGTCCGCGGCGACTTTGCTTTGGACAATCTAAGCTGTAGACTTGCGTTTTCTTGGTACCAAAATAGAATCACATTAATTCCTTAAATATTATTTAGAATTTAGTTTCCCTCGCATTACAGTTAATAGCTTTTATCTCATAAGATTAAATCGGAGACTGTGGTTATATTTTCCTTTCTTCTAACTTCACAGCCATTTTTGAGTCTTGTCTCATTCCAGCATCTTTAGGTTTAGGATTATCAATTTTTTTCCATCTTTGAATTGATTTGTTATATCTACAAAAGTATATCCATTGTATTTTCTGTGATTTTCATCACAAATAGAATATTCGTATTGATCTGTTCCTATTAATTTAAAACTACCTACACTTTAGTAGACACAATTGGATACCATTATTGTGGGTTGTTATATCATATTTATTAACATGGGCGTGATAATGTTTTTGTCGCGCTATTGTGACCCGTAGGTATATAACTTATAGATGGTATGTTACAAGTTTGTCTAATGGATAAAGGAGAGTATTGTAAATAACACTGTGGGAGTTTATACATACAAATGACTGGGTCTTTTACTCCTCACATTAGTCCGTTTTCTGTCCTGTCCTGTATTTCTATATTATAAATTTACACCTGTAGTAATTAGTAACTGACTGCACCAATTAAACCAATCACGTTTGTGGGTCACAATCATCAGCTCTATGTCCCCACTGCGGGGCTCGGAGCCTAACCTATTACGGGTGACTAGGTCATAGTCAACGCTGGCCTAGTGCATTGACTTCATACGCAGCATTTACGATGTTTTCCTTCACATAACGTCTGATGTACATGAAATTTGAAAATTGAAAATATATTAGTATAGCGGGGATAGAGCGTGGATGATGTGGTGTGGTCCGGTCCGTTCAAGCGCCTAACTGTATCACCGACACACTGGATGTATTACAATCTTTATCTTGATTGTTAACGTTATTTTTTTTTTAAACAATTTGTTACAGATGTGTGAAAAATATTTCATGACCAACTTCGCATTGTTGAGACATATGAAGGTACATCATCTGTTGCAGAGATTGTCTTGCAAATTGTGTAGGCAGTATCTCACAACTTCACAGAGTCATCAATGTTCAGAAATCAAACACGTCAGAGCGAAACGGGAAGCGGATTCCATCTGTACTGATGATGATAGTGACTGTATGGATATTGACTATCCAACAACGCCCCCTGTCGTACCCCAACCGGAAACTGATATAAAAAGTTTAAGAGACGATCTTGTTTTTAATATTGTTTTTCGCGAGGTACCCATCGAATTCTAGTCTTAAAACTACCCGTTGTTTTATTTTAACTATAATAATTCATATACTGATGACCAAAGATACCATTGTTACAATATTTTACAACTACCCACATTTTAAAAATATTAAACTCTTGTCTTAATATATGTACCTTTTTAAAATTGATTTTGGTTTATAAATGATAAATGAGTTTTTATGTATTTGAATCGTAATGTTTTGTGGGAAGTTTTACATGGATATAGATAATGTACTGTTGAAATGTTTCATACAAGAATTAATGTAATCTATACATTAGAGTAATAACTGGTATTCCATACAAAAAAACCTCAAGTTTTAAATATTTAAATGTATGAATGATTTTATTTCATAACGTTAATAATATGAAGTTATATATTTGCATTATTTTAATTAATATATATATATGACTTAATTAATGTTATAATGTCAACTTTTTATCAAATTGCTTTTTAACTTGAAGTTTCAACACAATCCAGATCTCATAGTTTAGTTTGTAACATGTTTTTTTAATAAATACTCCTTTAATGGTCTTCTTTCTTGAAACATGTATTAATATTGTATTATACTAGTTATATGTGTATATTAAAACAATTAGGTATATAATAGTTAAACATGTTAAAATGTGAATAAATGTTTTTTATAATGTCATGTACCAACGCGTCTGTTCAGGGTGTTCCTCAACAGCTCCAGTCTTGACCGTGTATTGAGTGGACGGCACGAGACAATAGGAGGCAGGTTCTAGATGT
>JAODUI010000022.1:38155-48155 GCA_027563995.1 Papilio gigon | reverse complement strand
TTTAATCAACTCGTCTTTGAAATCGGGGTGAGGAGCAATTTTCGTAATTACACAAATTGAATGAACTTTTTTATGGTGACCCCATACTCCCCATTGTCATCAAGCAAAGCCAAGACCCCGCCCCTATAGTGCTTACGTAATACTTGAACGGCCCCTAACTTAATTTATTAGATAAAAATTATTACCAGTTTTATACATTATGTACTGTATATCATTTACTGCAAAGTATATTCCAATATAAGTAAACTGACCACTGATATCTTCAAGCTCCAATGTCCATGAGGTAGTCAGAGTCTTCAGATCCTGTAGCCGAGCCACAAAATTGTCAATTGTGTCTGCATCTTCAGGATGCTCAAGTCTTCTCGCCTGCTGGTCTTGTGTGAGACCGGATATCGCCCGGGCTATTATACCCTCCACTGTGGTTACCTCTGGAACACAATATTTGTGTAAACTAGTGGATAGTTACGAAGATGGCGGAAGATCAATGTATGGATGACTTGTGTGAAAGGGAATATGCTAGAAAAGGGAGAGACAGCTGATAGAGATGTATGGAATACATACTGTGACTGAGACAACTCACCTCCTTTCTGACTCTGTGCAGGTATCTCAAAGTCCAGTTCCGGTATCCTCACGCCCGTGTAGTCACTCTTTACCACTTGTCGGTTCAGGTCAGTCTGGCAATCCACCCTCAATTTCCATCTGTAATATATTACACGCAGATACATGACAGCGTAATTTACTATGCTATGTAAACTTTGACTTCAGATGTCTATAGTACAGTACAGAAAGAACTAAGAGAGCTGCAAGTCCAGGACTGGGTCGGGATGGTGTGGGATTGAGTTGGTTGAAGACTTTTGTTGTAGACCAGGACACACTTTAGGTCACGGCAAAACTCTAATTACCTAGTTAGAGTGTGTCAGCCATGTCTTCAAATTTAGGATCACTTAGAGATGTATTAAAATTGCAATGGTTCCTAGGCAATAAATTCCAAATCATTAACAATAATTTTACTAGTGAGTAACATTGAATTAACATTTATTTTGAATAGTTAAAATAAGCTCCGGCCGATTCAAATGTCAGCAATGCATCTGTAGTCCGTAGGCCTCAATGATTGGCTTTGTAATTACCGCACATAAGGGAGTATCAGAGTTTTGGAGCGCCCTAAAATCGATGAGACTGCAAAAATAACACTTTAGACCAATACTTAACTGTCTAATAATGGAAAATCATCATATGAGCATTCTCACCTTACCCCAAGCTCTGCGAAGGCTCCCCCAGGCTGGATCTCATTGTTCTCGTAGCCGCAAGCTTCGCAGCTGAACGACATGATCACGACATTCTTGTAGTATGGAATACGAGTCAACAGCAGTCGAGTCATGCCCTGAAAGCAAATGTAGTTATTTTAATTGTAATATTGTATTTATTTCATTTATTCATGTCTAAAAACAATATGGACATCTATCGTGTAATATCAATAATCAAAGTTTGATTTAAAAACACGATGTTTATAAGGTTATGTTCCCATGTTAAGTTCTACAAATATTTAAATTTTTAAACATACTAATGTAGATACCGATTAAGAATTAGAATATCCATTGTTTTAGTGGATAAAACAAATTTTAACTATAAAAAATGAAAAACCGAAGGAATCCGGCAAGATTTCTAGAAGTATCGTAATTGATTACTTACATTCGCATGACAATTCATACAAAATGACTCTATTTCAGTGACTTCTGGCTCCGGGTCATCTCCAGCGAGGTCACGAAACACCGGCTTTGTTTCTGAAGAACACATTTTTCTCTAAATTAGGTAATAAAGATCAATACGTTGCACACACCGACAAATAAAAACACGGAATACAAAGATAAGTACGTTCTGACGTTTGAATTACTTTTCTGTATTTTCATGTTCATTGCCTTGCCCTGAATACTAGTTTTTTTGCCATTGTTTATGATCATTTTTTTCACGTGATTTATTTAATATAAAAACTAATTATTAAAAAAAACTTTTCTGATAAAACATCTTTTACATAATTTGGAATTAAATGGATATTTACATGTCTGTAATTATCTTTGGTTCATTCTACCAACAAAAACTTACCACCGCTACCAACAATAACAGGCCATACTATAATCATTTTACGTAACAATAACAATGAGACTTGTAAATAAGATATATCAATATACGTTTTGTATGAGGTCAAGGCAATAGATATTACAAAATGTAAACGCATCGGCTACGAGTGATGTCATTAGGGAGAAATAACCCGGCCTTGGAGTACCAAAGCAAACTTGACTCAGGTGACGTCATGGCGTTATTTTTGTCGATTTGTCGTTTCCATCAGTTATCCGACTAGTTTAAAACCTACTAGCGATCATTACTTCATACTTGCAAAAATGATAATCTCCATTTAGTCGGATTATGATTAAGTTCCCGCTGTACTGTATAATATTTGAATTCACTGCCACCAGCCGCAGTCAGGATTTCATTCGGGGAAGCGAACCTTACTAATAATTTCCTTAATATTTATAATTTCGAAGACACGTAACGTTTGTGCAACAGCTCGTATATTTTGTGATATAATTTGCGGCTAAGTGTAGTTATTTCAACTGTAAGTACATGCATTTGTTATTATTTATATGTTTGGGAGAGTTTTCAAATTACAATAACACGATGATCTTTTTAATTCTCTAGTAGCTATTACATCTTTATTACAATAATATTAAGAATGTACATCGAATAAATTAGTCTAACAAAAAACATTAGGAAAATAATACTGGGTAACATTGACTAGATTTAACTAAAATACATGCCAATTAACTATATTTTTCGTTTATAATTTACCAATATATAATTTACATAATTCCAAATCGATATAAATAGAATGATTTGTTCAGAAATGACTCAATATAACATTAGAAATCATACTTTTCTAGTAAAACATTCAACACATCTTCAGTTATAACTGAATAGTTGCAATTCACTTGTGCAGGCAAAATTTACATGAACTTCGAGATTCGACGATTTGTGCCTTCTTTACAAAGAAGACAACCGGACTTGTACGTTATTTGATAGCGTGATGCAAAACAAATACTGCCGTTGCTAATTGTGTGTGCTCGCAACTTGTGCACACTCTCGCATTGGATGTGGCAGGAATGGTGCCATATTTATTTTTTGACATATTAACAATTACAAGAAAATCAAAAAAGTAATAAATTCTATTCACATTTATTAATCGTATTAATAAAATTAATATTATTAGTGATACGGAAACAGTAATCACCATCATATGGTCAATATGACCATTTGACTGTAAGCAGTCCACACATGACAGACAGTATGAAGTTTTTCTTTCACTCGATTATAAATTAAGCAAAGGGTAGGTAACGCTTGTTTAAATCAAACATATTTTAACCACCTAGTCACCTAACCACCGGCTCATTTCCATCGAGGTCAGCATTTTGTTTATCACTTAGCACGTTTGTTTACAATTGTATACAAAACATAAACAAAAAACGCCTCTACACGTTACAAAATTATTTTGTCGTAAATACGGTACCTATATTTAGCCTTGACACGTGTTTTGTTTGTATTACTTGACAATTATTTTTACGTAAACAACAAACTATTAAAATTTTACTCTGTGGTTATTTGACCAAATAATCAAATGCAAAAAAAAAAAGAAATAGGAATGTAAAACGTTTGCATGTTGTAAAATAGATTTACTTTTCTTATTTAAATGAAGTACGTCGTTAGAATTCAGGAAACGTTCAGAATGAGTGTTCGTTTCCAAGTTTGTCGCTTTCGTAACAATATACCTGTCACATAAATCCATTAAATACAAGGTTGATGACCTCATACCTAACACATACCTACATTATTATAATTAATTTAGTTATCTATGCCAAATAATGTAACCAAAACAAGTTATACATATATGTCGTAATGTTAACCTATAGGTAACTGCCTACAACTAAAATTTTCTTGCAGCTACTGACTTCTAATGTAGATAGGTTGCCACTCGGAAACGACAGCTTTTACTTCGTATACCGAATTAAACGCCTATTGATATTACTGACAGTTAATCCTACTTCTATTAATAAGTTCGGATTCTCACCACCGCTTTCAATCCCAACCGACAGCGCCAAAATGGCGAAAATCAAACAGGCACAGAATATCACGGCCTATACACGTATAAGCCTATCCACGTTTTTGCAGTGAGTCACGACAGATGTGGTGTGGATATGGTCTCTATCTTTTTAATCAAAATGAAAGAGATGACAATATTTTTATAAATTAGTTATATAAAATGCCACACACGTCGTGTATGAAGTAGCCTCGCGTCGGTCGGTCAGCGATCACTTGCATTCGAATATACGCGGCGCCAGATACTAGGGTTGTCCCCTCATTTTTATTACATTGACAGGCCGTGCCAAATGTACTTTCATAAGATAGAAATATGAAGTAGTCAATGTAACTAGAGATTGTTATGTCTAAGATGGAATAATTAATTATCTTACTTTTGTTATTATAACTAGGAATTGCACAAGTGTGTAGAAAAATGTAGAAATTCCATTGTTCAACAAAATAAATTTATCTGAAAGCTTTATCTATTAATAAATGTAAAAATTAAGTCAGAGCAATTATTTTACGAACTACGTAAATAATGTATATTCTAAAATTAGTTTCACCGATGTCAAATAAAAACTGACAACCCTAATAATTAACCCATTTTCTATCCCGCCATTTTATATTTATCGACAGTTCGATGTATGCCCTTAATATTCTTTCGATCTTACGTTTCTGTCAAAAAGACGTATTTTTATTAAAAATTTACATCGCGTAACGTCATTAATATATTACATTAAAAACGAATTACCTAATTCTCTGTTAAATACATAACCTATAAATAAATGTTTGATACAAATTTGACGTTTGATCTAGAGTACTTTTTCCAAATGTCAATTTGTATTGGACATAAGACTGAGGAAATTTATCACAACAAAAAACTGTTTTCGTGTCACATTTGTGCTACGCATTATCTGATCGCATTTGAATTATATTACTTTTAAAAAGATCCGTCATTTTTGTTCAGGACCTCGTTGCTCCTCGTCATCGTTTTAAAAAAGAAACGGATAAATGTCATTGTCGTTGGCGCCAACATAATAGAAAAATATTTAGTTTAAAAATTGATTTCTATAAAAAATTAACATTAAATTAAATTCGTTATCGCATATTTTAAACTACACTTATCTTTAATATATTTGTTTAAGAATATCCTTGAGTTTATTGCAGTCATGTGTTTGTGCAGGTGACGCGGCGTTACGTCGCCATAGACTATGTTTCCCGCGCAAACCTATAATGTATGCAGTATAGATAATAAATGTTCTTTAATTTTATTCGCCACTGAAAACATAAAGTAAATACATTTTCAAGGTGTTGCTGTGTGCTCACGATAATTTATGTATAGTTGTGAACACTTATTTCCTACCTATTTTGGTAATATTTCTTGACGCACAAATTGTAATTGGGATTGTACATTGTTTTAAATTTTTCTGCTATAACTACTCGGCCTATAATTAGACGATTAAATTATAAACAAAGGGGTTGTCAATTAAAAAATAAAATTCGAATATTAGTTTTAATTTAGCAACATTAGTAATTTATTAGAAAAATTTTCACTTCGAAATCAATTTCGTTTGAATTTGCTTAACCTTTTTAACAAATATATCTATCCATTGATTTAAAATAGTCACATTTGTAATGTTAGTAAGATGTTTCCAGGACAATGGGCAAGGAAGAAAAGGAGGACTCGGGCTTCGGGTTCAAGGACAAGGCGAAGGCTGAAGAGACGCTGCGACTGCTGGAGGACCACGACCCGAACTACAGGCGCCTGACAGTACGCGGCCTGCTGGGCAGAGCTAAAAGAGTGTTGTCCAGTGAGGGTCTTACCTTTCTTTCTCACAAAGAAACTTGGTCTTTTCCAATATCTCGGTGTTTTAACATTGTCGTATATTTAAACAGTGACAAAAGCAGAAGAAAAAATTAAGAACATAAAAGAAGCGATGGAGGTGTTCGAGAAGTGGCTCGCGGACCTCGAGAAGAACAAGGAGAAGACTGAAAAGAAGGAGAACAAGAACGAGAAGGAAGACAAAGGCAAAGTAAATTGATTAATATTTAATAAGGCACTAGCTATCCCCGTGTGATAATCACACGCATTAAATCCTCTTTCAATTTGTTGTCCAGGATTCAAGTCCCGATGTAGAGATGGTTGATAAAACTAAGAAAGAAGATAAGAAGGATCTCCCAGCAGACACAGTGCCAGGGTTGGGCTTCAAGGACAAGACGACTGCGGAGACCACGCTCAAGGAATTGGAAGGAAGAGATCCTGATTATCAGAAACTGGCTGTCAAAGGCTTGATCGGGAGAGCCAAGAGGGTCCTCACGTGTAAGTAATTCTCGGACTTCCAGCTGACAATTTGTAACAGTAAAGAACCGAGTGACTAACGCGATGATATTTAAGGTTGTGTAGAATGTGGGCATTCGTGTGAATATTATTGTAAACTTTGCGTTTTGTTACTGAAAAAATACTTCTTTGAAGACCGGCTTCTTCCCTCGGGAAGGGTCCTATATCTCTCTTATCCTCTGTTCATGACAACCTTGTTGTAACCAGGTACAAAAGATGAGACGAAGATATCCAATATAAAAGAAGCGATGACATTATTCGACAAGTTTCTTGACGACTTCGACACCCTGCACCTCAGCAAGCAGAACAACCCCTACATCAGCCTGGGCATCGTCAGGACGTGTCTCAGCAAAGCGGAGGGACTCCTCACTGACCAACAGGTAACAGGCATACACCTACCATCTATATAGTGTGATGAGGTCTTGTGTAACCATAGTTATGTTACTTATAGTTAACATATTTGTTGTAATTAAAAAGTATTAGTAGAATTTTGTTAATTTACTAATAATTCTTGCAACCGTTTCAAGTCAATTTAAAAAAAATCTTGTAAAAAGATTCGAACCCATGACCGGCTAGAACGGTAGTCCGTACCACTATTAGGCTATTGGCGCTTCGAAACATGTAAACTTATGTTAAAGCCATCTTTAACCTTTTAGGTTTTTAATTAGGTTCAGTAACAGACCAGATATGGATCTGGTCCTTTGTTGTCGTGAACTTTAAGTAACTGAACCAAATTAAAAGAACTATAATTGTTTATGGGCCCTCCAGTGTTGCCGTATAGTGAGCTGATGAATGAATGAATGTAAATAACACATTAAACTTACTCGAACTTCACCTTCGTTCAACAGAAGTCATTCATAGAGGCGTACCGCGGCGTGAACGGAGAATACAAACGCCTTCGGACTGTCTCGGAAAAGGAAGACGGGAAAACTTGGGACATCGTCAGAAACGCTGCACTAAAAGACCTAAAGGAGAAGGTAATTCTAACATTAGTATCCGACTCGAAGGACCAACAACAGAAGTATCACTATTGGTGGCTTTTTTATAATATTTTCGGTAACGTTAATTCTTTCTAAGTCTGTTATATGTTATGTAAACTTGTTTTGTATGTTAGTTCATATGTTTACATGGGTAACTTTCGTAATAAAACATTTTCCTTTGTTATAATTCCTGGTAAAGTTGATAAAGCTTGTTTTATGATATGGTTGCAGTAGTCGAATGGTTGGATTCGAACCCACGACCGCTAAATCTGTAGTTCCTACTTATAACTATTGGCGTTTTTAAATAAATGAAAAGAACGACAATATGTTAATAAAGATGTTAATATATAAAATGTCAGTACGCAGACGCCAAGCTCTTTGATGGAGACGAGCCGACCAAAGAACATTTAGAAATGCTGCTGTGGGCCTACTCGCCGGAGCAGGCGCGCGTCAAGAAGACTATTAAGGAGACGAAAGAAGAAAGCGACAGTGACAGCAAGAGTGAAGACGACAGCAAAAGCAGGAAGAGAAGAAGTAGTGCCAGAGATGACGAATCTCCTAGCAAGAAAAAGAAGGAATAAGCAACAGGGTTACCATGTTATATGTGAAAACTAATAAAATATATGTGGGACAACTAATGCATTGTGCATTTATATGTGTAATTATAAATATATACTTTTGTTTTATTATCTTCCTACTTTCCTGTGGCAAGATGCACTTTGAAGACCACTGTGAAGGGTCATTTATTTATTTGGTCATCATTGCATATTTAAATTAATAAACGCAAATCCAATATAAATAGTCAGTCATAGAATAATATCAAATAAAAACAAACGTTTGAATGACTCCATTTAAGGTTAAAGGGGATAGATTTTTTAGTTTAATATTTTCTCACTCGAAGTGTAAACAAAATCTAGATATTTAAATTATTGTAAGCAGAAATTTACAACTACATTAATGCATTTTTTTCTAAAATAAACAAATCTTACATTTAATTTTAATTATATCTCGGAATTAAAATAAAAGAATTTGTAGTCTGTGGATTATACGATTTCCTGCCCATCGATTTGACGTTCCATTGTAAACACCGAGTACAATGAACTTTTATATATTTCTCGAGAAATATGTAGTTTTTGACTAAATCATAAATGAAAAGTGTCTTATTTGTTAAGCGGTAACGTTTTACAGCACCTTTAATGTATTTTCTACGCGTCATTTCTATGAATTTCGATAGATCTAAATTGGGCGTTAGTTCAGAAAAAAAAGTGTTCAATATGCAATAAATTACAAAGTTATTACATAAATTAACTCTATTTACGACTGTTTATAATGTTAATATTGTGTTTTGTGTTGTTTACTTGATGTGAAGCGTATTTACATATATACAAAGTTCTCAGTTCGATGTGCGAGTGCAAAAATTATCTCTTATTTTCGTTGTTTATTATTATACCGTTAGAATTGAAATAATTATAATAAATAATAGTAACGTTGAATAGTTTCTTAGTTAAAACATTACTGTTATATTTATCTTGTTAAAATGTGCATAATTTTACAATAGTTTCAAAATTAGCAATGGAGCCAAGGAGTGAAGCTAGTTACTGTGAGTATTTTTTATCTGTTCATTTTTGTAAAATGATGTAATAAAAACAATATAGAAACTATTTTCTAGGTCCCCCTTTGTCTGAAATAATAATAATTCCTCTTCCACACGACGCGCGAAATTTAAACATCGACCAAAATTTTATCGAATTTTGTAAATTAATTTGAAAATTTAGAACTGACGTTAACTGAAATTTTTGAAGCAAACATAATTTTTTTTTAATAAACTGATATCGTAATTAAAAAAAAGGTATTTTCATCTCTTTTGGTTAATTTGAAGCCAGTTACATACAATACTCTTGAATAGGTATTTATCAAATACAAGAATATTAAAAAAAAATATAGTTGTTTTAACATTCACATCTATAAATCTCAGAGGAATGCTAACTTGTAGATAACAACTAATTATTGCCTACATCTTTAATGTTGTAACTATATCTATAAATAGAGTGTTTCATACAAGTTAAATGTTCAATTGTCAAATTGTCGAGTCACTTTGTTCTGTAAATTACAACACTGACTCCAACAAAGGCTCCGGAGGACTTTTATCACCATTTCTTGGTCCAGATTAAGTTTTTACATGTTGTACTAGTTTTAATGGTTGTATAGAACAGTTGTTTAATTAATTATTTTCCCCAGGTGAGAGGGAGCCCTGGGAAGAGTGGGGAAGTCACTCCTCCCTCAGTCAACAGGATGAGGTAAATTACTTCATTTATGTGTATATATAATTGTATACTGTATGTAGAGACAGTGGTGCAGTAGTTAATTAGACTTAAGTGTACAGCTCCAGGTTTGGTCCCTGCTATATATAAGTTTCAAATAACAACTATCGTATCAATGTATTTTTTTATTTGCATTTTATGTGAAACAGTTGTATAAGTCACTGATATAGGGTAGGCAGCGAGCACAGAGAGTGGGGACGTATAGTGAGCTGATGATGTCTGCACATATGTGA
>JAODUI010000022.1:9494-26085 GCA_027563995.1 Papilio gigon | reverse complement strand
TTCCATACGGGGCTTTCGGTACTTCAACTTAATTCATAAAAATAAAATTTAGATTAGGAAAAAAAACTGCGCCTGCCCGCCGGTGAGCGCCCGCGCGGACTCGACTTCGACCCCTGCGAACAGTGAGTTCTCTCTTCCCATTTCACAACGCCGATCCGCTGAGCATGTACTTAAGGCGCACGCGTGTCGCAGACGGCTGTACTGGACGAACTGGAACCAGTCCCATCCGTCAATACAGCGCGCACTGGTGGGCGGGTTGGCGCTGCAGAGCATCATCAGCACCGAGATCCTGATGCCCAACGGGCTGGCGCTGGACCACGCCGCGCGCCGCCTCTACTGGGCGGACGCGCGCCTCGACAAGATCGAGCGCGCGCACTACGACGGCTCGCACCGACACGTACACGTTGCACTCTTATATCTTCATTCTATTTTACCTTTTTCTCTTTGATGGCGCTACGGCGACGTTAAACTCGGTCGATAGGATTGTATTTATTTATTTATGTATTTATTATTTACAAGGATGACCAACAGCTTACATATACAAAGTAATTAAATTGATATACACAATTGCCAAATAGCCAATGACAGGTCATCGCGAATAGAAATATTATACAAAAATATCATTGCGCGAGGGCAAAAGAAAAAAGTATTACACTATTAAATAGTAATAGTAATAAATTGCTCCGAATTATTGTCTAAGTTGTATATAAATGTCCCGTCTAAATCTCTCCGTTCCTCGCCACCTCTCTTCTTCCCCAAGGCGTCTTCTAACCGTGGGCTAAACAGTTTTATTGTACGTGCGAGTGCAGGCTTGAACAACATCCACAAGCAGCGCGACCTCGACCTCGACCTGTTCACGACGAGTGTGTCCGCGGCAAGAAAGTGCTTAGCCCATGCCTTTTTCACTTTAGTGGCAAATTGTGAACTGTTGCGGAACTAAGCAGCTGCAGTGTAGTATGCCTTGGCAGCAACAGTACTGCAGCTGGTCGGCTCTCCGTGGTAGAGCTTGCTACACAATTGTTAGAAGCGAAGACTAGACGAAGTTAAATGGCTTCCTGGTGATGACCACTCTATTGTTATTTAGTTTGATCTAGCTGGAATTCTTCCAAATAAAGAAATAAACTTAGTGCTGAACTTTGCTGTCCACCCCAACTACGCAGTGACAGCTTCATTAATTTAATAGTATTTACAATTTGTGTTTATGAAATAATTAACCACATAGAACACATACAGATGACTGAGGAGCGCTTCACAATGTAAATAATGTTGCAGATTTAAAGTGAGATGGGCGATTCTTCGTCCACGCCTTCTCTGTCGCCCACTGAAGCCGAGCCCAGCAGCCCCAACATATTCGAGGCGGAGTCTCCGCCACGAGCGCCCCGCAGGCAACGACGACCTCGCCGTCGCGCCGGCAGCCCGGGCACTCCGCCTGGCGCGCCGCCCAACAACCTCGCTCCCGTCCCTGGTCCTACTAGCGATGACTCCCTGGTCAGTACCAGCTACGATGCGGAAGCCACGCTTGCGGGCCCGCCCACCACGCCAGCCCCGGACGACCTCGCCCCCCGTGACGACAACTCGGACTCGGTGCGCCCGCAGAGCTCGCGCTCCGACTACGTCACAACGAATTTGACTAACGAGGAGTCCAACAGTTTGATGTCCCTGCCCGACTCCAAGCAAGATGACTCGGATGAGCCGCCCGCTAAGGTGCGGAAGCTCTCCTTGCCCAAGTTGAACGACGACACGGACGGCGAGACGTGCCCCATCTGCCTCGACACGTGGGGCAACTCGGGCGAGCACCGTCTGGTGGCGCTCAAGTGCGGCCACCTGTTCGGCGCGCAGTGCGTCGAGCGCTGGCTGAAGGCGCAGCCGTCGCGCGACCGCACCTGCCCTACCTGTAAGAGTAAGGCGGCGCTCAAGGACATCCGCTTCATCTACGCCAAGCGCCTGGTCGCCGCCGACTCCTCGCAGATCACCGCGCTGCAGAAGCAGGTCGACTCGCTGCAGACCGAGAAGAGCAGGGTCGAGCTCGAGCTGCAGAACTGCAAGATAGCGCACCGCGCGTGCATCATGCAGCTGGAGATACTGCGGAGCTCACTGATGAAGCCCCAGGTGGCCAAGGAGCAGCACGTGAGGAAGACGTGGCGCTTCGCCCTTGAAAAGAACCTGGAGATATCCAAGGACGGCGGGTGCCGAGTGATGACATACAACTGCCGCACGTACGAGCTGTACGTGTCCCAGAAGAGCGGCAGCTACCTGTTCCCCGGGTACGGCGTCCGCAAGGTGAGCTGCGTGGACAACAAGGCGGGCCAGTTCGTGCACCTGCACCCCAAGCCCATCCGCGACCTCACCTACTCGCAGCCGCGCGACCTGCTGCTGAGCGCGGGGCTGGACGGCGCGGCGCGAGTGGTTGAGCGCGGCGTGCCCGGCCTGGCCGTGCACTGCGGCCTGCCGCTCTGGTCCTGCTCCTGGGACCACCTGCGCACCAACGAGTTCTACGTGGGCGGCGTCGGCGGCGTCGTGCACCAGTACGACGTGCGCAACCCCGCACACTACATCCAGAGGCTAACGGCGCCCGGGGACATGTCGCCCGTGGTCTCGCTGCGCTCCACCGAGTACGGCCTGCTCTCGTGCCAGCTCAACTCGTGCTGGCTGTGGGTTGCCAACATGCGCCAGTGGGAGCCGCGCGCGCTGCCGCTGGAGGGGCCCTTCATGTCCTTGTGCTACGACGAGGAGTCGCACCGCGCGCTCGTGTCGTGCCGGCCGGGCGGCGCCGAGCGCGCGCGGTTGGCGCTGTGCCGACTGCGGGCTAGCGCGCCGGGCGGCGAGGTGGTGCTGGAGCCGGAGCAAAGCTTCCCGGGCTCCGGGCGGGCGACGCTGATGTCGCGAGCGGCGTGGGTGCGCGCGCCGGGCGCACTGTGGGCGGCGGCGCACTCGGAGAGTGAGGCGGCGCTGCGGCTGCACGGGCTGGAGGGCGCGCGCTCCGTGGCGCTGCCCGCCGCC
This sequence comes from Papilio gigon, assembly GCA_027563995.1. NCBI lineage: Eukaryota > Metazoa > Arthropoda > Insecta > Lepidoptera > Papilionidae > Papilio > Papilio gigon. The sequence continues at coordinate 23,085 of JAODUI010000022.1, read as the reverse complement.
GAGCCCGCGCTCGACGTGTGCGCGCTGCAGCTCAACGGCGAGACGATGCTGGCCGCGCTGTCCGAGTGGCGCCTGCGCCTGTACAAGGCCATCACCACCTCGTGATACACGCACCAGTTCTAGTTCGCCACCCGCGGGACGTTGGACGATCAATTATGTGACTAAAGTGAATGTGGAGGAATAGTTATCTATGGTTATAACGTTGATAGTGTTGCTAGTTGCGGTGACGTGATTCATTTAAATTGTGACTTGACTTGTGTCTTGCGTGACCTTCTATTTTGCCCAGTGATTATTTTAATATGGACAAAAAATTGATATTAAAATGTGCCATTGATAATTTAATCTACGACCAATCAATACATTTGAATACTAGTTACATTAGAAACAGGTTAAAAAATTGTATAAAACATTTTGAAAATAATTGGTGATGCAAAATAACTTAACCTTATAATGAACACTAAAAACAAACATTCCAAATGTATGTATTACACAATTCTTTATTATTTTATATAAACTATGCAATTACAAATGTCACTGGCAATTAAAAACAACTAAGACATGCATTTTAAAATTAACCATAACTATGTTTTTAAAACACTGACTTATGACATTGAGGGCCCTTTAAAGTTTGTTCTTTCCGTACACAACAGCAATGCTGGCAGGTAGCATGGATGTTCTCTGATTGGAACTACAGATGTCCATTAGTATCAACACGCCTCAAGCTTACAAATACATGTTACTGAATTTGCAAATGTGTTATGATGAGCTCGCTTATCTGCAGAAATAAGTAATAAATAATAACAGCAACATTGAACGACACACAGATAATGTCATTGCCAACTTGCAAAGAGGCCTAATTAATTCTACAAATTAATCTTGTTCAATGTTGCCATGTGCGTGACCCGGCGTCTGTGCAAATATATTGAATTAATAGTTACAATAAAACATGTCAATTGGAATTATTATAATGCATTTATTTTGTAGAAATTATATAATGTTTATATTATATTTGTAATGTTTTGTTTTATTGTATTTTTCATTGTGATGTACTGATAATTATTTTTTTTTTATTGATGAATCAAGGACAGCCGGCCGGATGACCGATGTTAATGTGTAACTTAGTGATTTGAATTGTCTTAAACATGCATACCTCGTTTTTTTTAATAAGTAAAGTTGAGACTTGATTGTACTCTTTCATTAATATTACCCTTATTATTCGAAACTCATCACCGCTCGGCGCTGGAAGCTATCCTGTGTCAAGAGCTAAGCCGCAGTCAACCACGACCGAGTCCTCTGCTGCACAGCCATCTCACAAATGTACATTGAAAATGTAACACCTAGTGAAGGAGATCAAACCCGAATTTGTAAATTATAAATGCGGCTATTAATTACAGTTAAAGCAGTGGTCGGAGTAAAAAGAAATTCCTGGTCAAATCAGTTTGAATATATGGTAATCATTCATCATAATTTTAAACATTCATTAATAATTGTTGTCGCCGCGTCCTAACAGATGGCGCTGTAGCGAGACGGTATTATGGCATGTGCACGGTGTGTACAGTCTAGCCACATAGGTTCTTTTCGGGGCGCAAACTATTAGATTGAAGCCCGGTGAAACTGGTGACTCTTTGGTGTTTTGTGAGGTTGTTATTGCGTTTTGTAGTTGTTGTTGTCGTTATGTATAAATCGTTTGTTTAGTATCGTTGGTTGAGTCCGTTCATTTTGAACTAGTTTTGTAGTCAAACTATATTGGAAGTCAATCAGGGGTGCTGATATTAAATGACCGTCCATACTGCCGACTTTTTCGTCCACAGTCGGATAATATTAGAGGCCGGAAAAGCCCGTAGGCATCCTATGCCAGAGCCACAGTCCAGAGTTCCAAGAGCCCCACTTTACCGACCTCTGGGTTAATAGATTATGTCAATTCTGACGTCATACATAAATAACAGAAACTAACACTTGATTATTAACTAAGAAATCACAAAATGTAAGCACTCACATGTTAATAAATTAATTTATACCCTTGACACATTTTCAAATATCACCATAGGATGGCAACATTCCACTTTGACAAGTCAAATGTAGAAAAAAAACTTTGACAAGTTATTTCCGAAGTTTGCAGAGTTTAGTAAACAAAAAATTATATTTTAAGGGTTTTACAGTATTTCAAATTAGATTTCATTAAGTTAAATCCAAAATTTCTAGTCTAGAGATTTACTCGAGCATATTTTATTGCAATAGAAAAGTAAGTTAAAAGAGTTATTAGTAATTTGCGGTACATGTGTGCGGCGCATTTATGAGGTCATCGAATTGTAGTTGAATCTGACACGAATTTTAAAATAAAAAAATCTCCCTAAATGTATATAGTACTTGTACGTGTAACAAACAAATTATCAAAAGTAATGAACTGTTTCTTTTCTGTGTGTAAATGTTACTAACTCCAAGTTTGAGAACCACGTAATTTCGTAAGGGAAGTTGTTGTTCTGTGAAAGTTTTTCATTTAATGTTGTGATAAAACCGGTATATACCAGTATCTACCTGTATTTCTTAATAAAACAAAAAGACACTTAAGCAGTACCATCTGTTTGTTTCAGTATTTATCGGAGCAATGGAGCAAGTCTTGCAGCACGTCGCGCAGTCGGTGGAGAAGCAGCTGGACAGTGAGCTGGAGAAGTAAGATTTAATACATGTCTTACTTCTTCTTTAATCTTCTATATTATAATCTTGGTTACCAAATAGTTAAAAAAAGTAGTCAGTAAAAAAATGTGTTTTCAAGTCTTTTTTTTTACACTGATTAAGATAATGCTTGACCACTATCCTGCTTAATATTAAGTGGTGATGCGGTCTAAATGTGATGCGTGCTTAAGTAATGTCTATTCACTCTGCTCTTAAAGGCTCCAGGGACATATTTAGACAAAAAACTGGCACCAGCAATTTGTTCCAATCTGTTGCAAGTCATATAGTTGATTGTTCTGTATGTGTGTGTGCAGGTTGGACGCTATGGACAGTGGTGACCTCGAGGCCATCCGGCGACAGCGCATTGAGGAGATGAAGAAGAGAGCCAAACAGAAGCAGGAGTGGCTCACCAATGTATGTACACTGTCTGTTATGAATAAAAAAATTACTTGTTAGCACTACAGTATAAAATGAAGATTGTCATTACATTACATTTCATTACTTATGTTTACATGTGAACTGTTTGAGACTTGAGTCATATTCAGTTAATTTGTGTTAATGATAAGAAAGTCAATCAACCCGCACTCGGGTAGCTAGGTTGACTATGACCTAGTCACCATTTATATGAGATGTGAAGTGAGCCAATGATGAATGTCTAAAGACTTATTGACCTTCCCATAGGGTCACGGGGAGTACACGGAGATAGATGGTGAGAAGGAGTTCTTTGGTGTATGTAACAAGAGTGAGAATGTTGTGTGCCACTTCTACCGCGCGGACACGCCGCGGTGCCGCATCCTCGACATGCACCTGCAGGCGCTGGCCAAGAAACATGTCGAGACGAGGTTCGTCAAGCTGGACGTCGAACGAGCACCTTTCCTTACAGGTTAGACCTGAATAAGTTTATATACCGATATAGTGAGAAATGATTCTCCTTCAACTATGACACCAACTGGCAATGAATGATTGCATTAAATGAGTGACATTGTCATATCCATTAAAATAGAACTTTATTGTTTAGTGTCAAATGTTAAAATGAACAATGTTCTGTAAAATGGCACTGAAGCTATTCGAAAGAACATGATAAATACAAACTTTTTACAAAAATTACAAAGGATAATTTTTTCTCACTACATCTGTATTGGGTATAATGTCTTAGCAAGTTTACAGGACTAGATTAAGCTAAGCTGTAATTCTTTTGTTGAACGCTGATGTTTCCAGGTCGTCTCAAGATCCGCGTGCTGCCCACCATAGGCCTGGTGAAGGACAATAAGACAAAAGACTTCATCGTAGGCTTCACCGACCTTGGCAACTGTGATGACTTCACTACTGAAGTACTAGAATGGAGGATAGCCAGGTACATTCATATTATATGTCCCCGTGACCTGCCCGTTTGCTCTTATATTTACGAATTCAATTTTATATTATGTTCATGTTTTTGTAATGACCTGTAGCCTGGACTCTGTAATAACAGGGCAGAAGTAATAGAGTACGCGGGCGACCTGCTGGTGCCGCCGGCGCAGGCGCGGCGCCAGCGCGCGCTCACCGTGCACTCCAAGAAGACCATACGGGAGAACAACGACAGTGACTCGGACCTCGATCTCAGCGACTGATAAATTATTATAGTACGCTTTTATTTTTTTGATGAAAAACTACTAAATTAGTAGTTTTTGTGAATGGCAACATTCGATATAATAAATGTGCCTTTTTATTGCTCCTTATTCAGATATAATGTGAGATTCATGTTTTATTTTATTTTTTAGTGTGATACTCGAAATTATTATTAAAACAGACTTATGTCACATTTGTATGTTGCAGCCACTGAATGATTTAATAAACAAAAGTGCAATTTGATATTTGAGGAATGCGTGGAACTTGTCTCATTTAATTTAATAAATTGGCGTAAAGCAATAGATATGTAACCAGTCCAGCGACGAAATTGTTAATCACATGTATTGACTTTAATTTGTAACAAACAGTTAAAAATATCACCTGCTACAAACTAAAGTTTATTTTCTAACTTGGATTATTTTATTGCTGACCTTTTGATATCCTCAAAACTCCTTATCCTTCCATTTTATATAGCTTTATATATAGCAACTCGAATGTAATGCCTACTCATTGCCTTCTACACACAAGACCTCACATTATCAATTTGTATGGGAAGAATTTAAATAATTCGCCTACCTGTATTAAACTTGTCGCCGCGAAATTAAAGGCAGACGAGCTGCGGTACAACTGTACCGAACAATTGGTGTCTTTTGGTAGAAATTGAAAAATTATTTATGGCAATATTGCAATATGTTACATAAATTTACTACTTAATCTGTGCTCCATTCAGTTTGTCAAGTTCTCGCAGTAAGAACAGGTGTTGTTTTCATTTATTGCTTAATTGAAAAACGTAAACAATATATTTGAAATATTTTCGATTGAAGCCACAATAAAAGTGTTTGCGTGTTATTCAACATTATTAAAATACTACTTTTAAGTTAGAAATTGAATATTCTAAGCTTTAAAAGTTTCTAAATATCGAATATCATTCAGGAATCTCAAGTAAGTCGTAAAAATGATTTTGTTTGTTCCAAAGGGCTGTCTAAATATAGATTGAGTGGTTGTTATATGCTATGGTCTTAGAACCTAGTCAAGGTTGCGACCTAGACTTTGGACTACCTAGTGCGTAGATTTTAAAAACAAAACGTTTGGGACAGAGATAAGAATTTTGAGGTTTTGTCAACATACGAATGACTGTTTTAAAACACTTTTACTTACAGTTAAGTATTTTAAAACTAGTAATAATTGTGTTTTTTTTAAACTAGAAATAACAACTTTCATAACAAACAAATTACCATTTTTCTGTTTGTTGCAATTAATCTTGTGTTGGTAAGTAAATTCAATGATTTTTATCATAATTGTGAGAATTAAATTGATGTTATCATATAAAATTATACACAATGGTTATATATTAGTGAGGTTAAAGTAAATTATTCTCAAATACAACGATTAAAATGCTAATCTAACATTTTTACATTATATAACAACTGGCTCTCGCCCTCGACTCTACTCGCGCCGAATTGAACAAAAACTGAATTAATAGTCGACGTGTTCTTACAGACTGTGTTCTAGAACTGTACCGGGTTATATTCATATCCTTAAAGCCATTCTGTAGATACCTTCTAACAAACATCCATTTAAATATATCAACTCCTAGATTTATGTACTTTTTCTTTTCATCATCATTAGGTCTTGTCTGCCCACTGCTGGACATAGGCCTATCCCAATGCCATCCTCAGTTTGCACTCCTCAGCTTTAAAATAAAAATAATAGTATCGATTAGCACCCTATTTAATAATAAAAAATCTGTTTCCATTGGTTATAGGATCACAAATAAAAATATGACACAATTTTGCTACATTTTGTTGGTGTATTGCCTATTGTCAGTGTTATGTTTTTTTGTATTCAATATTGAAGAGGGTTGTCTGTCTGCTAATTTTTATGTGACCACATTTGTGTTGACCCTTACATGAGATTTTTCATTGTTACATTTGAAGTTTAGGTATGTAATTTAGTATCTCAATTATTTTTATCTAATTTTAATTTACATATAAAAGGTCATTGGTGTGTAATTTATGTGTCATTGTAACTTAAACAGTTTGATTATAAATTTATGTCAGTCCGGTGACACGTTCCTGCACCGACATGAAAATCATATCAAAGAATCTATAATTTTTTTCTACCAATAATGGAGAAAGTGTTTGTAACACTAGTTGAAGTCGGCACTGGCCGGTGCTATAGACAAATGTATGGACATAAATTAGTATGTTGTAAAATTGAGTAGTTATTATATCGATTGACTAGTTGATATATTGATTGTCTGTGGACGGAATCATTTTTAATTATTTCAAAGTTTAAGTCAATTAATAGTTTCATATTTAAACATATAATTATATGTATTACTAATATTAGGTATGTTATAATTTAGATGGATGGATGTTTGTTAGCAAGTAACAAAACATTCTCCAAGTGAGTTTGACTCGGGGTCTTTTGGGAAGCGAGCACACTTTCTCAAAAGTCAAGGACCCATCTGTGGTTCCTCTAGTATTGCTGATGTCGTTCTTCTTCTCTTTTCTTATAAAAAAAACGTCTAAACATCTGTATGGAATTTGTTACATCAGTCGACTGTCGGGAACAGCACATAGGTTGTTAAGTTTTGCTTGTGCTGCGGACAAAGTCAAAGTGCAAAGTTAGTATTGTGATAAATACATGTGTATTGTGTAATTATTTTGTTATCATGTCACAGCAGATATCTGAAATATCTTATCTGAAGCAATGTCCCCCCCGAGACCACTTAGGTATCAGCATTACTCATTCAATCTCAAAGGCCGGGCCACTGCTCGATCCTTTCTCTTGTAAAAAAATAACAGGAACATAAAAAAAGAGGCAAAAATTACTATAAGAGATTTAAAAAAATATATCGGTCGAAATTCAAATATAATTTTGTTATCATATTTTTTGTTGTATTTCTCATTAAAATAACTTCCCTGTGACGTATCAATATACAGATATGAAAATGTTTGTTCCCATCATTGTTACAATTCAAACAATTGTTATACATGCAACAAAAAAAAGTTCAACAAATCTCATTTTTTTCTTTGACACGTGAAAAACAAACACACAAACAAGTCGTCGTTTGAATGAAATTAAAACCGTGTTCAACTTGTGGAACTTTATTTTCGAAGAACACGGTCTTGATATCTCGACCCGCGCGTTGAAAAGTCTTCACTGGGCCGATGTCCGCGCTCCAGCTTCACTCCACATCGATCTATGATTGGGTGTAAAAAAAAACATGTAAGCACTTAGATAGTATTCAAAAGTAGAGTCGGGACATCGCGAAGACGGAGGAATAATGACAATAGGACGTGGTGAGTTGTCAGTACGAAGTCTGTCAGTGGTCCACGAATGCATTACGATTCTTCCTGATTGGTTGTTTGAAAGAAGTGGGCGGGGTTAGTCGTTGCAGGGAACAAGGCTGCAAGTGGAAGGTCGCGAGGGGTCTTGACTGTCCGACGTGTTCCAGGGGTGTCGGTCGATGTGAGAGCCAGTAGCTCAGCATGGGCGGCGGGGCCATCGCCGTGGGCGAGCGCGGCGCCTTCCTGCCGGAGGAGCGCGCCTCGCACTCCCGCCGTGAGTACCTACACTGTACATATCTCCATATTTTTAGTTAAAGCAAAGCAACAGAATCTGTGAAAGAAACTTTATTTGAAACTAGGCGAATTCAATAGAAATGAGTAATTATATCTAAACATGTCAGTGGCTGACAATGTCATTTATTGTCTATGTATGGATTATTGAATTGGTGATACATACAAATATGTCTATAATCAGGAAAGTAGGTTTAAAGAGGTTTGTTTTCATTTCTTATTTCCAATGAATTCGACTACTCAATTACTTTAGTACTTTGTCGTTTCCAACTATTCGACAACAAACACTTTGTAAAGTTTTCTTTATGTTGAACAAAAAAAGTTTTTCATTGTTCAAAGAGGATGCTCCGGAAACTAACTTATTTGTGGGACAACTCCTGTAGACACGCGCTGGACGTCCGGCGAGAGACACTCTTTATACAAAGATCGTCGCCAGCTCACGATCAAAGGGTAGGTGGGTGGGGGAGCATCTTAGTGTTGCGAAGTAATTAACACAAGGGCGCAGCAGCCCTCCGCCTCCTCCGGGCCCTTGGTGCGCCACACTTTTGCTACAGTGCTGTACAGTTGACGACGATTGTGGGTCATGCTCGTTTTGTACAAATGCATTTTGAAATAACGAAACACGATGACTTGACGCGCTCCGGACGGCTTTCTGAAACGTTCGTAAATGAACGAATTAAGAAGTCAGTTTGCAACAAAAATAACTTTGTTACAAAAGCAATAGTTTACACGGAGAGCATTGTTTTATTGTTACGTGTGCTTCGTACGTTCAATGCTACAAAATTTTTTACGAAGAAAATTCTAAAACGAGGCGTTGACTGTGTTCGCTTCTATCTTCGTTCAACTTATAAAAGGTACATCATTGAGCTGAACCCTTGACGCGTGTGTAACAACATTCTCTTATGAAACAGAGACCCCCAGACAAATAAATGGGGGGTTGCTGCTGGTGACGTCACTGGCGGCGGGGGCCGCCGCGGGCGCGGTCGCCAAAACCGTCATAGCTCCCCTCGACCGCGCCAAGATCAGGTTTCAGACCAGGTAAGCGGCTGCCTACGTAATCTTAGAAATTATAGAAAGCGAGTCTTCTTCCTTGTTGCTGAAGGTTGCTGTCGATTCATTAGTGAAAACACTTCAGGATGCGTCGCATGAATCGACCAGCAGCCTCCACACCTCTGTCCTCGGCCTTGCCGTTTAGACGTGGTCAGACCGGCGAGGAGGTTGTCAGCCCCGTGGTCTTTTACCCTAAATTTTCCCTACTATGACCAGTTTGTTCAGATAATCTGGTACAAAGTAACTGAGGACTCGCAGGTAGCTGATGGTAGAACGTCTGGTTGATTTTAAGTGAGGAAAGCAAGTAATATCTTATAGTAGAGTCTATGACGTTTGTCAGTGACATCCCGTACTCGACGCGCGCGGCGGTGCAGTTCCTGGTGACCAGCGCGAAGACGGAGGGTGTGCTGGCCCTGTGGCGCGGGAACAGCGCCACCATGGCCAGGATAGTGCCCTACGCGGCCATCCAGTTCGCGGCGCACGAGCAGTGGAGGAAGGTGTTCGACGTGGACACCCCGCAGGCCGCCAAGTTAGTCCTCTGCTAGCGCCCCCTATATCACTCACGAAGATCATACGTGCTTTTTATTAAGAACAAACTAGTGTCAAGTTTGACATGCTCATTTAGAATTATCAATTTTTCAATAATGACAGGTATTTCATCGTATTGAGGAGGAAATGTAGGAAATAAGTTTTCTGTGCCAATTACGTTTTTATTACACCGAAACTATCTCTCAGCGGAGGTTTCTTCCAAATGCGCAGGGAAGAGGTCACTTAATGACAGCTTGCCTCCAGGGAGCACCCCGTCCGGTTCCTGGTCGTGGGCTCGCTGGCGGGGGTGACGTCACAGAGCGCCACTTACCCGCTGGACCTGGCGCGCGCGCGCATGGCTGTCTCCCCCAAGAGTGAATACGGCTCCCTGCGGGTGGTGTTCATCAAGGTCGCGAGGGAAGAAGGCATTCGGACCTTGTACAGGTGAGGCTCTGATTTATTTAATGTACCATGTCCAGCGGTGGCTCTCGCGCTGATGTACTTACAAATAATTACATCGCCAATAACTTTAGACTCTGTCCATTGTGATAAACAATTTTTTTTAACTATAATAATATGTGTTTAGCAAGATATATAGATGTTACATATGTATTGACGGGTGTCTCCCGTCGGGCCGATTGATCAATCGGCCCAATGGATTTTTTCCCGTTAGTCCGATTGATCAGCCGTAAAGAAGTATATATTGCGTGCAGGGGATACCCGGCCACTATACTGGGCGTCATTCCCTACGCCGGCGTGTCTTTCTTCACCTACGACCTGCTCAAGAGGTGGTACTCGGGTGAGTCACTATTTAGCTTAAATTACAGATTGTTACACGCACAGTCGGACAATTACATTTGATTCCCACTTAGAATAGAAAACTGTCAGGGACACGGTTTTTTTAATCCTATTGGTATTGTGAGCATCGAACGACATTTCACAAAACTGGATAGGAACTTAACGTCCTCGGCTCTACAATACGAGCCTTTACTGGTGATCGATCATTCCAGTTTAAAGCGGTATTTTGTATGTGACGTGTGTAGAGTACTTCGGCAGCCCAGCGGTGGGGCTCACCAACATCCTGCTGGGCGGGTGCGCGGGCGCGCTGGCGCAGACCGCCTCCTACCCGCTGGACATCGTGCGCCGGCGCATGCAGACCTCGCGCCGCAACACCGACAACACCTACCCCTGCCCCACCATGGCGCAGACGTTGGCGCATATATACAGGTACAGTGTTACTGTCTGCAAACTATTGTGTGAATAGAGATGTTGTAAAGAAGGGAGTGAATTCAGATCCGGTGGCTGATGGAGAAAAAAAAACAATTAGCAATGAAAAACAAAAAAGTATCTGAACATACATGGGGCGCGGTGTCAGGTACGAGGGAATCTTCGGCTGGATGTAAGTCGATTTCAAACGTCATATTGTCGACTAAGTGAAAATTTAATTATTTACTAGGAAAGTTTTGAAGTGATAGCCCTCAGTTCAATATGGTACGTTGTCCGCAGGGTGGAGGGGTGGCGAGGGTTCTTCAAGGGGCTCAGCATGAACTGGGTGAAAGGCCCCATAGCGGTGGGCGTGTCCTTCGCCACCTACGACTTCACCAAGTCGCTGCTCCGCAACCTCGTCGGCGGCGCATAGAGCTCGCGGGGCTCGCGCACGAGCAACTAGATTCACTCGAAACGGCGCACACTACCCAGGAACTAGACCTGGACAGCTTCACACTGAAGCGGGAACATCCGGACACTCGCGGTGTCTCCGATTGGGAGCGGGCACCTCCAAACGGACGCCGATGATCAAGTTAGTTAGAAATGGAGACGGTTCAAAAATTGTAAAAGTGGTGTAAACTGGTGTTTTTGACTTTTCAAAGCTTCGCTGACGTCGGGGAGGTGTCGCGTCGGCGCAGGCGCGGACTTCCTGCCTTTTATATGGGTTTATATCGAAAATATTAAAAAAAATGTGTCATGCGGTTTATGAACTCGACAGTATATTATTTAATTGTTTTTATGGGAAATGTATTTAGATGTAAGCGATGTTTTTATTTGAAGTATGTTTTACATTGAGAGAGGTGTTACACGGGCGTACCAAAAAATGTTTGATTTTTTTTAATGTGTTTATTATAATTTCTGTGATATGTAGTCCGGGAAGTATATAAAGGGGAGGGGCACGTGCAATGTATGTGTAGGGAGGCTGTACAGCTAGTTTGTATCTTGTAATGCTGCCGGCTCCACTCGCCGGCCGACTCTGTGTCAAATTAGAATAGAAACTTTGCAAACAAACAAAAAAAACTTGAAGGAAGTTATTTTTGTATACCAATCGGAAATATAAAATGAATGTATGTCGAAGGCGGAGGCGGGCCGCACGGTGCAGCACTACAGATGACCTGGCACTACTGGGATTGCAACTTGCTGTCGGTCCCCACCGTGTCACGTCCGCGAACACAACGACATCGCGACACACAGAAAATTTCCAAATGATATAACGCCATCTAGTGATCGCAATTAGCTTAAACAATTGTACATGTTGCTAAATTAAAAGGTAATTTTAAAGCAATGAAGTTGTACAAATCTTATAATATTATAAATACGAATGTTGAAATTATAGATATAGTGGAAGTTCGATTCCGATTCCGAAAGATCGGAACTTCCGATTGATTTGGGACTATCGGTTTATTTCGATTCCGATATACCAGTTCCTTTACTGCTTTAAATGGATGTTAGCAAGTAACTACAGAACTACTAAATAGATACAAACGACGTTTTTTTTTATTCGTCGCGCTCGCCGGCCGCGGCTGCCACGGGAAGTGAGGGTGGCTTTTGTTCGCAAAGTTTCTGTTCGAATTTGAAATAGAGTGTCATTTAAGATCAGCGCCATCTAGTGGACACACTTCAATAAGCTATCTAATCAAGCGTGGAGATTTTAAAATACCCACTATTTTTTTTAAGTAACATTTTCAAGATTATAATATGTGTATAAGTTATAATTTTTTATGAACGTTTTGTTTACAAGTTTAGTGATGTAGATAAAGGGAAGTTTTCAAGGAAACCGCTCGCCCCGGCGTGGTCGTGGCGTGTAACGCCTCGCCGGACATCTCTCGGGAGTGAGCCGGGAAGGTTTCCCGCTGGTCCTATTAGTCGCTGGATCAATTGAAACAATGGTAATTTTGCCCGTTGGTCCGATTGGTACTATACATTCAATCGGCTCGACGGTAAAAAACTTAAAACACGACAATAATTGTATAGTAGAGATAGTTATTTATAGCAATCGCTGACCGACTGTGAATCCCGTCAGTTTGTAATCTCACTGGACATATTATGAACTGAGAAATTGAGTTAAATATTACACAAATACTTTTTTTTAAAGTAACCTTTACAAAATGATGATTAAATTGTGAAATTTGTAATTTTTTGTCTTTTAATAAAATATCCGATTTCAGTTAATTTACCAATATCTCTTTGACCACCCCGACTGAGCTTGCTAGGATATGGTTCACAAGTGGCGGGATTCGAAGTTTCGCCCGCGCGATCGGACACCCGACCCCTTAACCATTAGCCTTTCATTAGAATTTCACTGACGATTTGAAACATGTCGACAGGTTACAAGCTGGCGCGGCTCGCGGCGGCCGATGTCGTTTTATATAACTTATTGTGAATCTTGACATTTTGAATTATATTTATTTGTATGAAACTGTTCATTTGTATGTATTTCAATTTGTTTACAACTCGACCAGAAATATAAATTATCGCCATCTCGCGGGTAAACATGGAACTAATTGCGCACAACGTGGAACAGGCGCCGGCGCCCCGCGGCCGGCAGTTCTATATTGCTGGACGGACTATGTCAGTGGTCGTCAACCGGCGGCCCGCGGCCCGCCAATCTTTCAAATATTCCTGTTGTAATAGACGTATAAATGTATCCGTGGGATCGAGTCGTGGTTTCTTAAAAAAACCTTTATAAGAAACAACGACTATTCTCAATTGTATTTGAAATTGATTTTTCAGTTGCTTCAAAATAAAAAAATAGTTCTAAAAAACTAATTTCTCCGGGGAAACAGGTCATAAACAATGACCCATGTTGTCAGTGTCAGTACTGAGTGCAGCAATGTGCGGCCGCAGTGATACCTCGCTGTGTACTGCTGCCCAAGGAT
>JAODUI010000021.1:1538701-1551594 GCA_027563995.1 Papilio gigon | reverse complement strand
GTACTATAGCGCGTTTGCGGCCCGCGAACACAGTGACCGAGTTACTCGTGAGTTAATCCGTTTTATAAGTAGCATAAAGAATTTTATGTTCATCATCATCAGCCCTTTCTACCAACTGTGAGGACATACGCCTTTCCTAATGCCTTTCACAACGCGCGGTCCTCCTTCCGCATCCAACGACTTCGGTCCACCTGGAAGGAGGACGCCCCACACTCGGATTCTCAAAGAAATAATTTGGTGATACTTTATTGATATCAATTTTGAAATAAATGTTTATAAAAAATAGCATAACTTTTTATTAAAACCTTAGCAATCATAAACTATATCAGATTTATTTAATAGTAAAAAAAACACCTTATTGTAAGGGGGAAATAAGAGGCCTGGCAACTTTACCCTGTCCGGTCTTTCCCCTGGGGATTTCTATAGATAAACTCGGCACTTTAATTTTGACGCACATCTCCAGCCGCGCACATTCTATTGATTCTATTTACAATATATTTCGTCTCCGTTTATGATTATTTGAAAAACGATAAGATTTTTTTTTATTGATATTTTAAAATAGTTGTTGAATTTCCAATTGTTTTTTTTTTCATTTTGAATAAATAAAATGTAATTCCACAATAATTCAAAGCTACGACTAACCTTTACTTCTGAATATTTCCATCGTTTTAATCGCTTGTTAACACTCAAATGTCGACGTCGGCCGAAAGAATTATGCAATTAAAACTTGTTCCGCGGCGGCTCGAGGGTTAAGTAAATTAGGCGGGAAAATGACGTTTGAGTGTTGGCCAACTCGTTTTTAAATATGCTTTAATTTATTCAACGATTGTTTTCGCCTGAACCCTTCATGGAATGTTTAATTTATATCTTTTTGAAAAGAACACATTACAACAAATAACCATTATTTAAAATTTGAATGTCTATTCGGTGTTCTGTTTAAATAAACAGCGTAACCTTACTGCGAGCACATTTAAAACCTTTCACAGTGTAAGCCGAGCTTTAAGCGGACCGTCAACACTCGACTTCAAATAGTTCGACTATTGAATTAAATTTATTCGCATAGAGATCTTACGGCGACTGTAAATGCTGAGCGACCTTTGAATATTCATAAAAATGGATAACTTGACATCATTAATGAAAAAATGACGTCAAAATAGAACTCCGATAGTACCTTTATAATTTTACATTTTACTATCGGTTGCGTGTTATCGTCGGCGAGGAATTAATAGATGGACCCTAGAATACTTTCGTATTCTTCAGCTATCAGTAAAAGTCTCGTGAAAATCGGTCTAGCCATTTCGAAGATTACCAGGACAAACACGGACGGCTGCAGCTCGCGCCACAGCCGGTTGCCGTTGACGAGGCGCGCGCGGCTGCTGCGCTGCACCCACGCTATGATGGCCTGGTCCTCTAGCGGAGAGTACACGCGGCTCCCGGCGCCGCCCCGAGCGGCACTCGGCGCCCTGGCGGGTGACGCGGCGGCCCGCAACCCGTTCAGTCTTGGACTGTGAAAGAACAGTAGAATGAGTGAACTGACGATGAGAATGAGTTGAAACCTCCGTAGGTTGTGTAAGTATTCTATGGGCTCATTTAAAAGCCACCGATACACGACGGGGAGATTCAATGGTTCAATGATTCAAGGTGATTGACTAACCTGACACGCAGCGTGCTCGCTAGCGGTTGCTCCTGGAAGTCGCTGTCGCTGTTACTGCTCAGCAGCACCACCTCCCTCATCTTCTGCGGACTAAGCTTCTTGTCATTCTGCACTGAAGACGATTTAGATGATTTGAATTTATTCAATTCTGAATCTTTTAAAGCTTTGGCACGTCTTTGTGAAGTTCGAGTAACGTTCCGTGATTCATTCTCCTTGTTGTCGTGTGCCGGACACGTCGACACCGAGGAACGAGATGTGCTCTGATTGCTATTTCTCTTGGCGGAGGCTCGCTGCGCGGCCGTCTGCAGACCGAGACTGCTCATGAAATGCTTCTCGGAGACATTTTTAGTCTTGCCTGCCTGGACCATCTTCTTTATCTGAGGACACCGTGCGACGACAACCAGTGGATTGATCTTATAAAGCACCTGCTCCTTGTAAGCATCGTCGATGTCGTATCTGTTCAAATCGACTCCCAAGTTGTTCTTCCTCAGATACCTCCGGAGAATCTCCACTATCTCTTGTTCTATTAGTAATTCTTTTACTTCTTGTCTACGGTGGCTCCTGCTCTTTGCTGACTCTTGCCTATTGCCATTTTCTGTATTTTGTAATCTTTTCGCACCAAGTTCTTTGTTTCTAACACTTTCTGTAGATTTCTCTATAGATTTATTTACTTTATTTGGTTTCATTTCAATAAGTCTTCCGTTTTTTCGCAATGGTAGCCTTCTTTTAGGTAAAACAGTATTGTTATTGTTGTGTGAAGGAGAGATCATGTTATCGGAAACTTGGTTGGCCGCATCTGCGGTGGCCGTGCACTGAACGGCCACACTACTGCAGCTGGTCTCCTTCAACAATCTATTAAATCTTACATCATTGCACCTGGAATTGGACAGATATTTATGTAGTTTTACAATTAGCTGTGACACAGAACAACCAAATAACCTATAGGGAGTCTAGAAAGGTGAGTTCAGGGCCACACTGCATGCACCCTAGTGTGATTAGGCCTGCGTGACCTGAGCATTGGTATGTCCATGGGTGGTGGTGGGCCAAGGTAGGTAGCTATGATATTCAAAACACTGTTATAACTATGAAATGTCATGTGAACTAAAAACAGTAATTCAGACAATCTTATCAATTACGCTACTCACTGTGCACAGATGTGATTATTGACTGATCTCACTGTCTCGTGGTGTTGGTGGGCACGACTTTTGGTGCCAATTTGCAAAGTTGGTGCTTGACTAGGTACATATTTACTGAAACACAAAAGCTGAATCTTGAAAGTAATCTATAAACAAAGGTTCATCAAGTGAAATAACACATGTCTACTGCTGAATGTAGATCATATACAACAAGTTAAATAAATGCAAATTCATCAAGAGTTTAAACAACACAGCCATTAAAAATATCACTTTCTTATTTGGAACTTAAAGTTGACTATAAATCGCTTAAAAATCCTATTAAGTATGCGAGTAACAAACCTTAAAACGACGCTACCTTTGGCAGCAGAGGGGCGGCCGGCCGCCAGCGACCTGAGCGCGCGCAGCACCCGTTGCCGGTGCGCCACCACTAGCCGGCCGCCACGCATGTACACAAAGTTGGGACGACCCCAGCCTGACACACAACCAGTGTCCGTCTCAACCTCCCGCCAACGACCGCCGCCGTAAATATAAAACTTTGAACTCATCGTCTAACAGATCTGCAATAACACTTTGAAAGTTTAAATGAACGTCATTTCACTGTTGTTTAGATACACAACACTTTGTATTCAATGTTAAAATACAGCATAATACTATTCCCGCCCAATCTCATGTTAAAATGCCTTCGTATTTTATTTATAGTGAACGCTTGACGCCGCGCAGTTGACATTTGTCATTTGTCAATGTCATATCCTTTTCCTGTTTCAGCATAAAGTTAAGAATTCAAAGCTAAACAGAAAGTTAACTAATCATGGAATAATTCAGTACTTTTACATTTCTTACTTGAGTATTATAACTTTAGTCAAAAAAAAATTAAAGATTTATTGACAATTATAAGAAAATAGTCGGTTTTTGAAATCGAGAAAAAGTCAGAAGTGGAAGTCGATGTTGACTTAATTATTTCTGTCGGCTTTGTGTGGCAATTCAAATAACTGTCAACATTTTGTCAGTGTTCCCCGTGTTGACAATCTCGTTTTGTAAACAAACAAGAAATACCTATATAAAAGTGCAAAGTGATTACCTACCTATACAAAGTAATTTTGTATGGAAAAAGTGTTAAGGCCACCATAATAATACACTAATTAAGTATATTTTATATTAGTGAGGAACTGAGAGAGATATATTTGTCATTTAAGAAAAATACGTAAGTAAAGTAATGTTGTGTAATGATTGTCCTAGGTTATCATAGTTTGCTTTTAAAAGTCAAACAAATTAGTTTACTCAATTCGTCCAATTCGTTCCCATTAATTTCACGTCATACCCGTCTGAAACTTGAAACGATTTACTACCGTGAAAAAAATGTTCTGTAACGTAAACAATTTGTGCCGCGTGATATCTGTCACTATCAATAATGCGCGGTCTTCTCTTATAGAGAAACAATTAGCTGATAACTGGCCACGTAACTATTTAATTGATATCATAATGTTACATTGTATCATATTTCACACGACGATGTTACCGAGTAGAGACTCCTACACAGGTCACGTATGCATTCGTTGAGCAGACGCTGTAGGCATTTAGTTATATACCTAACTAACTTCGTACATGTTATCAGCTATTAATAGTATTTGGTGAGTGTGTTGGAGCACTCCAGCGCCGGACGGTGCCCGGTTAACACTGTGTACTGGTACATTTAATTAAGATGAGCTTATCTTTGGCTGCTCACTAATAAGGTTAGGGATATTTGTGTAAGTATTCATTTTAATTAAATATTATTTGATGTTTGCTTAAAGTTAATATAAACAGTGAGTTTCAAGTCAATGTGCATCTGTAGATAGATTTTATGTTTGTGCTTCACTTTAAAATTGTTGCCTTTTAATTATTGCAATGTTTCGACTTTAATATATTACAAGAAGTCGGAAGAACATACGAGGATGATATATACGAAAGTGTACATATAACACTGTTCGTATAGATCAGTTTTTCTCAAATTGGCCGATAACTACCACGAGAGGGTGTTTGAAACCTAGCCCCCTGTGTAAGGAGATTCATAAAATTGGGGGACTTGATGTGGGTTAGGGGGCATGTATAATGTGTAATTTCATTTACTTTGTATAGTACTTTAACTCAAATTAAAACTTCCCTATTATATATTTGTATATATTATAAACATTAAATATTACAAATAATAAACATGCTAGCCCAGGCGGCGGTTGTCATTTGAACCAGTTTCTAATTAAAAACTTATATTAAAGTAATGAAGCTGTGGTTATTGCGTTTTAGGGGTGTATGATAAAATGGGGGGTGCTGAAAAGATTTGATTTTCTAAGAGGGCGGTAGAAGAAATAAGTTTGATAATGACTGGGACAGATGTTAAACAATCTGGAAGAATACACGTATGATACTTTTTTTTTTTTTAATTCGGCGGACCGGAATCGCGAACGACACCTAGTTACATATAACTGGCATATTTTTTTTTAAATGTAGACTTTATTTATTTCGAGCTAAATTACACATTAGTAGTGTGTAGTTCCTCGGTGACGCCATCTCGCGTCGCCGGATGGAATGTGCTTATAAAATAAGTTAATGCGAAATATTTGAATTCAAAGACGGGACGTTGCGCGCAGACTGAGCTGCCGATATGTGACTTGTGATAAGAGGTGTGTTATCTGTGGAGATAGATGTTTTATAGATTAATGGCACATTAGATGCACACAAAAGCACTTCTTGTATAAATAACTGTTATCGTGCAGGAGTTTGTCGATAACACAACTGCTTCTTTGAAGTCATATCTGAAGGGCCCGGTTGATATAGACACTTGCATGTCACTATATACCGTTGTGGTTGCATCATTGTACCGACCCTCCATAGGGAAAAGTGCAGGTTGATAATGATTTTTGTAATTAAAAATGTGTTTTGCTTAGGTATTATTTAAAAGGTCACATTGTACGTGTGCGGTGCGCCTTACTACTGAGCATTGCGCGCTCTGCACACGTCCCATGTGACCATTAGATAAATACAAATTGTTATTAAATGCAAATTCATCAGTTTATATTCACATGATATATTAACTTGTGTAGCCATGGTGTCATAATGGCGCTGTATATTGTTCTAGTCCTAAATATTAAAACTATTACAGTAAAGATTGTTTTATTCGATTAAAATTTGGCAGAGTCCTGGCACACCACTCTAGGTTATTGTAAATAGTATGGTTATACGCCGGGACTGCGTTAGGCAGGGCGTGGAAGGGCGCGGTGGATCGACCGCCCAGGGCGCGGTGAGGCGACCGCGCTGGGCGCGATGAGGCGACCGCGCTGGGCGGTCGGGGGCGCGGGACATTACACGGCGCGCAGTTAAACAATCTGAAATAAATAACCCTGTTAACCTCATACAGGAATGATAAATAGATGGCGCGTTTAGAAATATCAGTGAGGGCCTCAGTGAAGCTAAATCCGTCAGTGTTTACAAGCCGGGGTGCTTCACATTGAAGTCTGATGACTTCAAGACCATTTGTTGAACAAACACGTAGATATGAAACATTTTGCACACAATGTGTACACGAGTTGAGTGCGAGCTAAATATAGCAGCCGCCGGCCGGCGCTTGCGGCGTCGTGTTTGTTTATCTGCGCGTTTGTATTTAAGGTAAAATTCGCGGAATTTTCAAGGAGGGAGGTCAAGTAGTTAGTTGTACAATGTTAGGTATAGCGATAAACTTGTCTGTTAGCCGGCCGCCTCTACGCTTGTTGTTGGATTATGATAACATTTGGCGGGGAAGTCCCGCGTCGCTATTTAAATGTACAGGTGATAGCGCGATCAGAATCTCTACGTGTTGGCTCAGACGGACTATGTTGATCATACTTATCTCCCCAACGAGCCACAGCGAGCCTCGCCTCCAGGCCACGCTTGGTCTGCGCGTGCGACCTTCGTCTAATGTTATATTTGTAAATATAATATACTTGCAGGTAATGGGATCTGATATGAATCAGAAACTAACGAACGTTGTGCAGCTTTTGGTGAGATTCGAAAAGACGCCCAAAGAGATAAAAGGGAGGCAGATCACTGAATGGTTCCGCGCGGGGGAGCGGCTGTTTGAGGAGATTCACGGGCTGGGCGTCAGCGCCGGCTGGACCGCCGCCAAGGTAAGGAGCCAGCCCCAGGTGGCGGAGATCGTCACGCGTGTCACGAGCAACCAGGACTGGCTGCAGAGTTTTATCACGATTTACCCCAACCTGAAAGTGGATTTCGAAGGTGCAGTACCGGCGGCGGACGTGTGCAGAGTGCGTTCCGGTGTAGAGTTCCTGTTGCAGGGGTTCAAGGGAATCAGCTCCTCCTTCGATAAGGTGCTACGGGACCTCGAGGAGCTCGGCGAGCTGGAGGAGTTGGACGCGCAGCTGCGCCAGTGGCTGAGCACCGGGCACCGCCCCGAGTTCTTCCCCGGCGACGTACCAGCGGGCGCGCCCGCATCGCACTGGTGGTGGTCGTAATTCTACCTCCTAGTAGTAAAGTCAAGATATCCTAAGCAGCAGTCCGTATTCGTTGAAAGTTTAAAGAGCCATCAACATGGAAGTTTCGGAATCGGAGTGGGTGACGAAGGCCATTGAAAACGTGGACAAGTACCTGCACCGCGGCGGGCGCTGCCAGGGCGACGTGCCGCAGCTACTCGGCGGCACCGACTTCCTCAACACCATCGGCATGGCCATGGCACTACCCTTCCGCGACCCCGCGCAATGGACCGACGCCGAGATGCGGCTCGCGCTGGAAAACCGCCTCGTCTACTACGAGGGCACCGCGCGCGAGGCCATCGACGTGGTCGCCGCCCAGATTCGCAGTTGCTGCGGCGGCGACGACAAGAACTTCATCACCGTGCTGCCCGTCCAGCTGTATTACCAGGGCAAGCTGTACGAGCTGCCGCTATTCCGCGTGCGCCGCTACAAGGACACGGGCCGCAAGTACTACGTGGACAACATCGGGCGCAGCTACGACTCCGTGAGCGACTGGTACGAAAATAGCAAGCTCCCACCCTGCAAGATGGGCTACCCGCACAACCTCGAGCTCAAGCTGCGCCCTGGGTACGACTACTCCCACATCCTCATATCTTCAACGCCGCCGGCGCGGGGCGGCGCGCAGGCGGCGCGCGCCGTCGACACGGTGGCCGCGGTGGCCGGCATCAGCTCCGGCATCGGGCTGCTGTTCGTGAGCGGCGGGCTGGCCGCGCCGCTGGTTGTCACCGGCGTGGCCACCGCCATCTGGGGCACAGGCCGCTCTACCGTGCAGCTTGCCGACCGCGCCTTGCACGGCGAGAGTGTAAACCCCTTCACTAACGCGGAGTCGCGCATGATGTGGCTCGGCGTGGCCGCTAACCTCGTCAGCTTCGGTGCGATGGGTGCCTCGATGCGGCTGGCCTCGCTCGCCGCGCGCGGCCAGACCATATCCAACGCCTTTAGGATCTTCGTGAACGTGGCCAACGGCACCACGGTGGCGGTGAGCGGAATCGCCATCCTCGACACGACCGTGTTCCTGTGCAACCACAGCGAGGACCTGACCGCCTCCGACGTCCTCATGCACGTGGCGTCCATCGCCTTCTGGACGAAGGGTCTCTTTACCTACAAAACGGCGGGCACCATCATACGCGACGCCGAAAACTTCGCCTTCGCGCACATCGGCCGCGAGCTAAACGGCGACCAGGCCTCTGAGCTGAGCGCGCTGCGCGTGCGCTTCGGCGATGACGCGCAGCTGCTGCGTGAGTTCTACCGCGCGGCGCGCGAACACAACATCTCCGTCCGGAGCTTCTCGCAGATCCTGCTCGACGCCAGCTCCCACGGCAACCTGCAGTTCGACGGCCACGGTAACCTGATCCTGCCTGGAGGGCAGAGTTACTCGTTCGACTTCCTCAGCCGGCTGCCGGGCAACGTGCGGCAGCACTACTTCGAAATCGTGACCAACCTGCGGCCGGACCAGACCGAGGTGTTCGAGAGCTTCCGGCGTTTCGTGAACGACGACATGAATCTGATCACTGGGCTGGACCGGGTGGCGTCCCGTTACAACGTGAACGCTCGCCAAGCTACCGAGGGCGTCATCGACTTCTGGCGGCGGTATAGCCAGATGAACCTGCCGGGCGGCCCTGAGGTATCCATTCAGGAAGGTCAGCTGGTGCTAGGAACGGCACCGCCCATCAGCATTCCGCAGCTGCCAAACCTGTCGCCGCCGCTGGTGCGTTTCATCGGCGAGCACCTGAGCCGCATGGACGTGCCCACGAGCCGGCACTGGCAGGCGGCCATGCCCGTGCTGCTCAGCCTTGAGAGCAGCGGCATGTTCACCACGTGCCCGGTGACGCGTATCATCACCAGCGGCCGCGCGGTCGTCTCCCTCAACAACCAGCTGCACGTGAGCATCTACCGGCTGCAGGCGATGCCGGCGGACGAGTGCCGGCGCATGTTCCTGTTGGTGGGCGCGCTGCGGGAGGGCGCCACGGTCGCCGGCCTGCCCCCCGAGCTGGTGCGGCTCGTCGTGCAGCGCCATCGGCTGCGGCTCGAGGTGCACCGCGCGGAGAGCGAGGCGTGGGCGCGCAGGCAGGCGGCCCGCAGCCCCGCGCTACTGCGCCTGCTCGGCGGCCAGCTACTGCCACACGAACGCGACCGCCTCTACACGTTCCGGGCGACGGTAGACACGTACAAGGCGGCGCCCTACATGGAGCGCATGCTGGCCTTCGTGGTGGACATGCAGCCGCGCAGCGTCGGCGAGCTGGTCGCCTACTGCGAGTTCGTGGTGAAGTACGTGGAGACGGAGAAACTGGCGGTCGAGCAGCGGCTGCGCGACGGCACGCTGGCGCTGCCCAGGAACGTGAAGAAGGCTGAGTGGACCCGTAAGTTCCTACTTAACCACCGACGACCCACCATCGATGTTTCAATATATTGCCATGCCATCGTTCTCATCCTATCACTGCTGCTGTCCTCATGTATTATAAAGATGTATGTTTATTTATAGTGTGCATTAGGAACGTTGTTTGTAAGCGAGGTGTTATGCGCGCAGGGGCGCGGGCCAGCGAGGCGGCGTTCGGCGAGCCCGCCGCCATGCGCCGCAAGTTCACGGAGCTGCTGGACGTGGTGCGCCGCCAGGACATGGTGGGGTTGGCGCCGGTGCCGGCGGGCTGCAGCGACACCGAGCTGGTGGCGGCGGCGCGGGCGGCGCGCGTTCGCTTCGCCAGCGAGGTGTCCGCCGCCTACCACATCTTCAAGCACCCCACGGACCCGCCGGGCGCGTACGTGACGAGCGCCAACGAGACCATCCGCGGCTCGGGCGAGCGGTACTCGGTGACGCTGACGCAGGACGGCGACGCGCGCTCGCTGCGCTTCGAGAGCGCCTCGGGCTCCTGCGTGCTCCTCGAGCGCGACGGCCACCTCCTGCTGTGCACCTTCTCCCCCAAGTGAGCGCGCGGCTGGTCGAGCGCGCAAACGCATCAGTACGTTTGCGACTTGAACAAGTCACAATCCAATTCAATGGAAAATAGAAATTATAACAAAACTCTCTAAACAATATTACCTTCACTAGTCTGCAGTCACAGACATCGAGACAAATACTGACATGTGTATATAATTTCTCATTTCCATGGAATTGGACTAAGCAGTATTGTATACTGTACTCGCGGCGGCTGCCGGGACAACTGTCTGCGCGGCCATTTTACGAGTGACACAGGTCGCAGAATGTTTTTGCATTTCTTATAATTTTTTTTATACTTTTATATAACTTCGTCTTTTTTATACTTTTGTACAAGACGCGTCGACGTCACGTCCGGTGCGCGTGCCGCGTGACACGTGACACGGTGCTACTTTGATATCGCATTAAAATGTTTATATAGTAACCGACAGTATCTGTGGCGCGCCGGCTGCTCGCGGATCGGTGCGTCTTAATCATAGAGTCAAAGTTGCTGCGGACATCAGTTTGCTGGGATTTTGAGTTAAATATTAGATGTTAGTTAATCTACTATTATTTCCTATCACTATTCAAGGTGAGCTTGAAAAAGCTTGTGCTAGTATATGTTTCACATTAGTGGAACGCTGGGATTCGAACCCACAACCACTAGATCGATAGTCCAAACCCATTAGGCTATCGGCGCTTCACTTTATGTTATTATTTGTAGGTAATGTTCAGTATGGCATGCAGGACGACGTATTGGAAGAAATAAAAGGTCAGCCGGTCGGGCCGGGGCCGGCGCTGGCGGCCCGGGCGCAGCACGTCTTTACTGGCACACACGCACGACACTTTACACAATATTTACAAGTTTATTGCTTTCTGAGAACAGGCAGTCTGCCGACCCCACTTCGCACACTGGCGACACTGCCCAGTCGCTACATCCACAAACGTAGTTATATCACCTATAGACGGATTATTTTACACAAGTTTGACATGTAATCCAGAGATGACACCACTGAGGTTCGCCCAACAAATAGCCTGTGAAGGCCTTATCCGCCTCAATGTTGTGCCTCGGATTGGGTATCCATAGGTTATATATCTACATCTACAGAATACGGTCCACTAACACATACACTGGGACATATATTTAAGATTAACAAATCCTAACACCCCATCTATTTCGGGGTAGACAGACATCGCTCTCCTACCTTACTATACTAAATCTTTAAGATGAAAATTTAAATTATTGTGTTCAGAATAATTTTAGAATAAAATTTCACAACATTAACGACTCACTTTCGAGGGGTGGACAGAGATTTCTATTTGGCGCAGACAATAAATAGTTTTTTTAGCATTAATGCTCCGGGGCTGCACTAGACGAGCTCGAGCACCTTGATGGTGCCCTGGCTGTTGGCGGCCAGCAGCGCGGGGCGGTCGGGCGCGGCGCGCCAGCAGACGGCCGACACGAACTCGGAGGGCTCCTCGTCGCGCCGCTCGCGCTCCAGGAAGCCGCGCAGCGCCTCGAACTTGTAGACGAGCAGCGGGCGCGAGAGGCCGCTGTAGTACACGTAGAGCGCGTTGTTCTCGGAGCCGCAGGCCAGGTAGCGGCCGTCGGTGGCCAGTCCCACGAAGTTCTTCTCGTTGGCGTGGCCGGTGAAGGAGCGCACGCAGCGCGGCGACTCCACGCGCCACAGCTTCAGCTGCGAGTCCGTGGAGGCGGACAGCAGCGTGCGCGCGTCCAGGAACTTGACGTAGGAGACGGCCTTGCGGTGGTCGCGGAAGACGGCCAGCGGCGCGCGCGGCGCGCGCAGGTCGTAGTAGTGCACGCAGTGGTCGGCGCTGCCGAAGGCCAGGTGGCAGGCCGAGGCGGGGTTGAAGCGCACGCAGCACACGTTGAACTTGGCCTCCAGCGTGGCCACCGAGCGCTCCGTGTTGAGCGCCCACAGCTTGACGCGCGCGTCGTCGGAGCCCGAGGCCAGCAGGCGCACGTCGGCGCGGTTGAAGTGCACGGACCAGCAGCGCTTGTCGTGCTCCTGGAGCGCGCGCGTGCGCGTGCCCGCCGCCGCGTCCCACACGCTCACCGTGCCCTCGTAGTCGGCGGACGCCAGCACGTGCTTGTGGTACGCGTTCCACGACACGCACGACACCTTGTGCGCGCACTGCATCTCCGCGCACGGGTAGTGCACGTCCACCGCGTCGCGCACCACCGCCTCGAACTCGAACACCTGCGCCGCACGCCCACTGTACTCCACTCGCTCGCACGACCGTGAGGGTTCAGTCCGTAACGGCCTCGGCTCAGGATGCGTGAACATCGCGTTCAGGCATCCTGGCAGGAGCCTGGCCAGACACTCCGGACATGTAGCTCCCATGTCTGACGGTGCCTCAAGGCATTTTTTCTCTCTATAAAAAAAACACGCTCATACTATGCTAGTGGACGCACCTTGATGCGCTTGGTGACGCCGGCGATGGCGAAGAACTCGTTGTCCTTGTCGAACTCGATGGTGGACACGATGGTGGAGTAGTTGATGGCGTCGCTGCAGTACGACAGCGTGGCGAGTGGCCGCAGCGCGCGGTACCGCGTGAAGGCCGCCAGGTCCGCGCGGAACGCCTCCAGGCCGCCGCAGGGCTCCACGGCGCCCGCCATTATCTCATCTTGTTAAGCTTACAATGACTTATTTTAACCCCAAAACACCATA
>JAODUI010000021.1:1519388-1538468 GCA_027563995.1 Papilio gigon | reverse complement strand
GTAGTATATTAGATGGAAATTAGTAAATTTTAACAAGGTAACAATTAACAAAGCTGTACAAGATAAGTGAGAAGAGAGCAAAGTAGCACTGGAACCCGATGACACATTGCTTCATTTCCTGAACCTCAGTGACGGCCAGCGCCACCTCCCGAACACGGCGGCACTGCGCGTGTACCTGCACGAAGTCATCAAAGTGCGTGGTGAGGCGGCGCCAGCGCGCGGCCACGGCGTCGCCGCCGCCCGCGCCGCCCGGCCCGCCTGCGAAGCTCTCCTCCTCCTCCGCGCGCCGCTCCTCCGCACCTTACACGCGAGATGAGCACATTTACCGAGGCTGCGACACTAGTGGCGACGGCGCAATGCACTGTGCGCAGCGTACATACAGTCCTGCTGGTCCGCGGCGTGCTCGACCGAGTGCGGGGAGAGCGCGCGCGGCGGCTCCGGCGCGGCGGCCCGCAGCTCGCGCAGCACGCGCCCCACCTGCTCCAGGTCCTGCGCACGTCACGTACATTGTTGCAACAAGCGTCGCTGAGGATACAGCACAAGCTCTTTCATACAAACAGCTGGAGTATTCGTGTCTGTACTCACTGATCTGACGAGCGTGGCCTCGCGCGCCAGCTGGTCGAGCTGGTGGTGGCGCAGACGCAGAAGCTGCGAAAGGAACTCGTAGAGCAGGCGGTGCTGCGCGGCGGCCGACTCCGCCTGCAACAGCCGCTTGCGCCGCGTCAACACGTCCAGCATGCCATCCACCTCGGCCAGCCCCAGGTGGCGGGCCTCCGCCGCGAGCAGTGCGCGCAGGCGAACGCCCTCCGCCGCTTCGGCCGCCTCGCCCGGCGGAGGCGCGGGCCGCGCGCGCAACTTGCGCCGCGCCACTAGCTCGTTGAGCAGAAAGTTTGGGAAGATGTGGTCGCGCGAGGCGAGGGCGGCGCCGCACTTTGGGCAGCGGCGCTGCAGTTCCACGGACTTGGCGATGCAGGCGTAACAGAAGGAGTGTCCGCAGCGAGTCACGTAGGCCTCGCTGATCAGCTCGAAGCATACGGGACAGAGCAGCTCGCAGTCCTTGTCCTCGAGCGAGCCGCCCAGCCCACCGAGCGCCGCGCCGCCCCCGCCGCTTGCGCCGCCCGCGCTCGCCGCCGACCCAGACATTACTGGGCCCCTAACATAATGACCATACAATAATTCACTAAAATTAATAAGCACATTCATACATATGCTCAAAAATATTAAAGTGTGTATGTTCATTGAAGACGGTGTACAGCAGTCGTGGGACATGCTCCAACTAAGTTGCTTTAATATACGCAAGAAAACTGGGAAAAAATATAGGGATTTTTAAATACTATTGAATTCCACCATCACTTGAATTTGAAGCAATGGAATCATCATCATCATCAGCACCAGCTTAAGGTCACCCGCTGCAGAATTGAGGCGTGCCCCATCAATTGCAACAAGTTTGAGTCTACCATGCATGTGTTCCTTTTAGGTAAAAATTTCGGGGGTTCAATATATTCAAACAGCTTAAAACTTCATTCTATGCCAAAATGTATGACACCATGTCCAAAGTAAAAGTGTTCCTGTGCTAATAAAGAAGTATAAGATATGAGTCAATGCACTATTCATTTATTTATATTAAAATCGAACAGCTCCTTTGAGGTGGTCTCGAGCGTGAACAGTACACGTTACACGCGCACAGTTGACCTGTTTCAGATTGCCGGGTAAATTTAGCTGGTTGATCAATAAACAACATATTGATTGTTTCATTGTCACATAAAACTTACGTCGCCCGTAATAATCTAACAAAAAATCGTACTTACGATTCAAGCGATGGTTAAATTGTGGAGATATTTGTAACAGCATACTAGGAACTGTCGGTGGCCATAAAGCCGCGCTAAATCAAGATCTTTGCACATAAACAGAACCATCAGTACTGACTCCGCCCTCTACGAACAGCTCACTGTACCCTGTATGCGGCGAAATCTAACAAGATATTCCTGTTTATATCTGAATTTATACAAACTTGTCTGATTTATCACTTGGAAACTAAAGTTCTAGTTAAGAACTTAGAAGAAGTGATCAGCAAGTAATATGCCACTTCGTTCTGGAGTTTGACGTTCAAAGCTATTGTTGCCACCAAAAAATTAACGGCAATAATAAAAGGGAATTACCATTAAAAAAATATATAAATTACAAACTCAGAGCCGATGAATTCTACAAAAATTAACGTAATCCCTTGATACCATCATTTTAGGGATTACTTCTTCTTCTTCGAGTACCATCTTCTTTAGTGAAGGTTGGCGACCATAATGGCAACCTGGACTTTCGACACTGCAGACCTAAATATAGAGCGCGTACTTTTTTTAAATCATTGGCGAAAATTTTTTAAGGAATTACTAATTCATTATTTCACCCAATTTTTCCCCGTATTCTGGTATATTTAGATTAAAACTAAAATATTGTCTCGTTCGGTTCAAATGTTTGCCTCCTATTGCAATTTGTCAAGTTAAAATAGCTCCATCTATAATCCGAAAAGAATATCAAAGAAACATGGCAGACCCAACCCTCGAGTGCTGTTTTATCCATGTAGCAAACGCCATTTTGCTATTATTACAGTAGGTGCATTATCTTTCGTCAACAATGTAATATTCTGAACGAAATGTTTGTGAGGTTTTTTGTGTATTTGTGATATGTAAGGTGATAATTGACAACAGTTATAAAAACTAGGATTATGGAGGAGTCTAACGAGGAGGGCAACGTCGTTCCTGGTGAGTCTAGTGCTTCACAAAAAAGCTAGATATTGTGAGTGACTTGAGTGCGAGGTCGAATAACGTTAGGCTTCCCGGTTTCAGAACTCTACTTTCTGATAGCGAAATTTCTCTCCGGCGGCCCTCTGAAAGAGACTGCGAAGGTAAATAAGATTCTCATACTCCTCTTTTTAATAAATCGAGTGTTAAAAATACTAACGGAGGGCTTTTGTTCCGCAGACTTTGCTAAAAGAGCTCGAGCGCGTAGAGGTAAGTCTGAGCTTTCCCTAGAGCCGGGCTGAAGCTCAGTGTTGTTTTGATCGCAAACGCACGTGGCTCCGGCTGTCAAACTCGCTGAAAGTTTACTGAAAAGTTTAGCACTTCCGCGCTGTTGCAGGTGCTGCCCAGACGGCTCGACTGGCAGGGCGCCGAGCACACGCAGTCCTACCATGAACTGGTGAGCCCGATACACTTTTGTTTACCAAAACAGCTGTTTATTATCATATTGAACATCGTTATTCCACGAAAAGTGTTAAATATGTGAAAAAAACATGAAATTTCTTATATCGTGTCCTATACGAAAATGAACATGAAAATGTGGTGGTAATACGAGAAAAATACTTATATGGTCATTTATTGACAAAAATTGAGTTTTTCACATAATTTGAGAAAAAAGTGATAATCATGCAGCAGGATTCCGCCAAGTCGTAGTACGCGCCGCCACTGTCCTGCTCTGTCGTGCGGCGGCCGGGGCGCCGCGTCTCGCTCTAGCGGCGACGGCGCCCGACCCGCGGCGCTGTGGCGGTCGGGCGCTGTCGCCGCCGTGGCCGGTGTAAGACCGAATGGCGCCGAATTTTGAATAAACGTTTTTTTGTAGTGTTTGTCTTTTTTTAAATCAGTCATTATCGAACTTATTTCTTCTATCGCCTCCTTTTGAAAATCAAATCTTTTTCAGCGCCCCTCATTTTTTATACACCCCTAAAACATAATAACCATAGCTTCATTACTTTAATATAAGTTTATAATTTAGAAATTGTTCAAATAAAAACCGGTTGTATTATTTGTAATATTTATAATATACAATAATACTACGTTGTGTTTCTATAACTTTCCAAAGACATTATAATGGATATTTGTTAATACTTGTTGCACCAGGCAGCCCAACACAATGACATGTCGTGGCGGCGCCTGGCGGTGGTGTGCGAGCGCGCGCTGCGGCTGGCCAGCGGCGGCACCCTCGCCCCCGCCAACGGCACCACCACGAGCAGTACTGCAGCGCCGGCCGCCCCCGCCGGCGCGGCCAGCGCAGCCGGCGAGCCGCAGCTGAAGCTAAGAGCGCGCTTGTCCCTGCTCAGCGAGTCCCTGGTCAGGCCAAAGCCTAAGTACTCCGTACACAAGCCAGATCATACACTAGGTGAGTTTTTTTAAAGCACTTTTAATTACTTATATTAAAAAACTTGAATGTTTGTGGCGCGAGAGGGCGCGGGGAGCTGGAGCCTGGCTCGCAGTAACATTGTGATGTGAGTGAGAGTGTGTGTCGCGGCAGTGCGGCGGCTGGTGCGGCGCGAGCTGGGCGGCTGCGAGCGCGTGTTCCCCGCGCGCCTGCTTGCCGGGCTGCAGCTGCAGCGCCGCACGCTGGGCCACCTGTCGGCCGTCTACTGCCTCGTGTTCGACTGCACCGGCCGATACGTCGTCACCGTTCGTACAACGCCTTCGCTGTGTCAGTCACACTTTGTACAAGATTCAGCTGTCGCCTTGAGCAAACAGCCCTCGGTGTGTTCAGGGCGCAGACGACCTGCTGGTAAAGGTGTGGTGCGCGCTGGACGGGCGGCTGCTGAGCACGCTGCGCGGCGCAGGCGCCGAGATCACGGATGTGTGCGTATCGCCCGACGGCGCGCTGCTCGCCGCCGGCTCCGTGGAGCGCCTCGTGCGCGTCTGGTGCCTCGCCAGCGGCGCGCCGCGCGCCGTACTGAACGCCCACGCCGGCACTATCACCTCGGTGAGCGACCAACATTCAGTAGCGTGTTCCAACTGGATAACAATGCCATCTAGTATGTAGTCATCGCGACAATTGTAAGAAAATGTAAATAGGTTAAATTATAAACAAGGTAAATTGAAAAAATCGGGTAAACTGAGGAACGACTCAGTGTGTGTATGTGTGTGCAGGTACACTGGTCGGCGGCGGCGCACGGCGACGTGCGCTGGCTGGCATCCACGTCGACGGACGGCTCGGTGGCGTTCTGGACGTGCGCCGCGGATGGCCAGTTCCTGTCGCAGCCGGTGCAGTTCGTAGAGCGCATGCGGCCCGGCGCCTGCCACATGATCTGCGCCGCCTGGTCGGCAGGCGGCGCCTTCCTCGCCGCCGGCAGCGCCGACCACCACGTGCGCATCTATCACGTGGAGGCCGCTGGCCCGAGGCGGGTCAGTGCTCGTACACTCGGACACACGCGTGGGCCGCTGTGCCGAGCGCCCGGGTCACGTGTCACGCTGCGTGCTGCAGGTGCTGGAGCAAGCGGTGCACGGCGACGCGGTGGATTCGCTCGCTTGGGCGCACCGCGGCCTGCGCTTGGTGTCGGGCAGCAAGGACGGCAGCGCGGCGCTGTGGACGCTGCACGCGACGCAGTGGCGCCACCACTTGCTGCAGGATCACACGAAGCGCCTCAAGGTCACCATGGTCTGCTGGGACCGCAGCGACGCCTACGTCATGACTGCCGTCTCCGACAACACCGTGCGGGTGAGCGCGACCACCGTGCTGTGTTGCTGCGTGTGATGTGTCCAGTGTGTGACGTGCGCGTGTGGTGCAGGTGTGGTGCTCGCGCACGTGCCGGCAGGTGCGCGTGCTGAGCGGGCACCGGGACGAGGCCTACGTGCTGGAGGCGCACCCCTTCCTGCCGCACGTGCTGCTCTCCGCCGGACACGATGGCCAGCTGTTCGTGTGGGACGCGGAGGCGGGAGAGGTCAGCGCACTCACACACGCAACCGCCGTGCAAGTGTGCGACATACATCAAAGTGTAACCGTGTGCAGGTGCTGGCCAAATTCCACAACCGTATCGAGGGTCAGGGGGACGGCGCGATCTTCGATGCGAAGTGGGGCACGGGCTGCAGCGTAGCCGCCTCCGACTCGCACGGCCACCTGTTGCTGTTGGGCCTCGGCCTTGGCCACCGCCTACTGCGCCAGCTGCCCCCGGAGCTCTTCTTCCACACTGACTACCGGCCGCTGGGTGCGTGCGCGCTGCCGAGCCTCGACCGACTTGTGTCATCTCCAGCATTCTAGCATTGAGTGTAACTGTGCAGTGCGCGACGCGCTGGGCGGGGCGCTGGACGAGCAGACTGAGACGCCCCCGCACCTGATGCCGCCGCCTTTCCTGGTGGACGTGGAGGGCGCCCCGCATGCGCCCACGCTGCAGCGCTTGGTTCCGGGGCGAGAGCGGCTAGCGCTGCGGCCAGTGCTACCGCGCGCCGCGCCAGCTGTCGCGTCTGTGGCTCCGCCAGCGCCTCTAGGGCCTTGGCGCGGCGAGGGCGTGCGCCACACCGCCGGCTCCTGGCAGCGCGACGAGGACCACCTGCCGCCCTGCTCGCGGCCACTCGTGCCCCCCCTGCCCGACTCCGTGAAGCAGAGGATCGAGCAGGCGAGGTGAGCGCTCTTCCCAAAACCGGGTCCGCCGACGGTCTCTCTGGCGGCCGCGCCATATGTACTTGTTGATGTCGGCAGCTGCGAGATGAACGAGTGGGAGAGCGCGTGGTACTGGCGCGAGATGCGGCGCCGCCCCGTCATGATCAGCACGGCGCCCGACGGGCCCGCGCGCCGCCCCGGCCGCCGACCGCGCCCGGCGCGCGCGCCGCCGCAGCCCACGCCCACCATACGGCCCACGCCCGCAGTACGTACGCAGCTGCACTGTCCTAGACATCAGTTCCTGCTTTGTGTGTTTGTACGGAGATCTCTACGTGTGCGGCAGATGATGCGCGTGGAGGAGTCGCCGTCGTCGGAGAGTTCGAGCGAGACGTCGGACTCGAGCGTGCGCCTGGAGGGCAGCTCGGGCAGCGAGCGCTCCTCGCGCTCCGCCGCCTCGCGCACGCGCCGCGCGCCCGACCCGCGCGCCCGCGCCCGAGCGCGCGCCCACGCCCTCTGCACCGACAGGTGCGTCACCTACCCCTCGAAATTACGGACTGGAAGTTTAATTATTTTAACGTCATTATTTATTGTATCTAGCATACGTCCAGAGGTTGTGACGACCAAGTGAGTGTCAAAATGTGTCCTTGATATGTCAAGTTGTGACGATATATAGTAATAGTAAATTAACGTGTGGTGACTGCCAGCAGCCTGCGCGCGGCCGCGGACAGCGACAAGTGAGTGACGTGGCTTAGGGCGCGGCACGAGCAGCGCGGGCGGCGCGCGCAGCCGCCGCGGCCCGCACTGCTCGCTGCGACCGCGGCGCGCAGCTCTAACTGTCCGTTTGCTTGCAGCTCGTCGTCGTCGCAGTACTCGGACTGGGAGGCGGGCCCGGCGCTGGCGCCGCCCGCGCGCGCGCGCCGCCGCCCGCAGCCCACCGCCAGGTGCCTACTTATTCTTACGTAGATCTTGAATTTTAACAAATTTTGAAATTGTATTGAGTGTGAAGGTTGTTGGCAGGTACAGTCCTAGTACGACAACGACGACGAAGCGTGTGGCCACCGCCGCGCCGAGCGGGCTCGCCGGCGGACCGGAGGCCGGGGCACCGAGCGGCGCGGCCGCCGGGCCGGAGCAGGCGAGCGGCGCGGGTGAGCTGCCGGAGGCCTACCGCGTGGGCGAGTGGCTGACGGCGGTGTCGCCGCGCAAGGCGCCCTACCAGCCGCAGATGGGGGACCACCTCATGTACTTCAGACTGGTGAGTCCCTACACGAGTGCGCGCGGCGCAAGCGCAGATGTCGACGTCTTAAAAAGACGTTTTATATGAAACCAAGGTATACATTAATTTAATCCACAAGAATCCTGCTCGAAGGACCAATGTGAACATAAACGTAAATTCTGTTAAGATCTTGTTGTCGGGCTGCGAACCTGTGTGTGACATTAGATGCGTGCGCAGGGCCACCAGCGGTACTTCGAGGCGGTGGCGGAGAAGGACGTATACAAGATCAACTCGCGCGACAAGCCCTGGGACAGGATGCACATTTACGTGAGTGCCCCGCTGACCGCTCGCGCCCCGTGCGCCGCTGCGGGACTAGATGTACCGACGTTGCAGGATTGCGAGTCCGTGAAGGTGGTCGGCATGAAGTACGTGATCAAGCCGCCGCGCGTGGTGAGCCTGCGGCTGGCCAGCTCGCTGGGCGCGGGGTCGACGGCGGGCGCTCGCGGCGGCCGCACCTTCACCGTGCGCTACCACGACATGCCCGACGTCATCGACTTCCTCGTCCTCAAGCAGCAGTACGACGCCGCCGTGGAGCGGCACTGGGGCCCCGGGGACAGGTGAGGCAGGCGGCTGTGAGCTGCGACGAGCAGCGGTCAGAGTACTGAGGTGGGCGTTCGCGCAGGTTCCGGTGTATGATCGACGACTCGTGGTGGACCGGCATCGTGCTGGAGCGAACGGGCGGCGTGGACTCGGAGGAGGAGGAGGCGGACGCGGGTGCGGGCGAGGGCGCGGCGCGGCGCTGGGCGCGTGAGGCCGCCGCGCACTTCCTGGCGCTGCGCGTGCGCTGGGACAACGGCGAGGTGGAGCGCCTCTCACCCTGGGACCTCGAGCCTCTCGATCCGCAAAGGTAATGGCAACGTGACCTAACGATAAGAATACTGCAGGTGTTGTAGGAAGGTCTTAGTGGTACACTGTTCGTGCAGGTTGCCGTCGGAGCCCGGCGGTGCGGTGCCGGTGCTGAGCTCGGAGTTGGCGGCGGCGCTGCGGCGCGCGCAGACGCACGAGTGGGCGGCGGGCGCGTGCCGGCACGTCGCGCGCCACCTCGCGCTGGCCATGTCGCTGTCGGCCGCCGAGCCCTTCGCCGCGCCCGTCGACCTGCAGCGCTACCCGACCTACGCGCGCCTCGTGCCCTACCCCGTCGACCTGTCCACCATCCGAGCGCGCTTCGAGAATCTGGTCGGTTGCAGCGACATGCGCACGTCCTGCTCGAAGGACCGCCATCAGTATGGTACTCATCTCTGTACGAAAGTATTTAACGAGTGTGTGTTCGGGGTGGGCAGTACTACAGGCGCGCGGCGGCGGCGCAGTTCGACGTGCGCTGCATCGCCAGCAACGCGGAGCGCTTCAACGAGCCGCACTCGCCCATCGTGCGCCAGGCGCGCCTCGTCACCGACCTCCTGCTGCACATCATCAGGTACGTGCCAACATACGACACGTCCAACATTGTAAAATATTGGACGATTTTGGACGGCGATTATCCAAAATTGTAATGTGTCGCAGCAACTGGCGCAGCGTGGACGTGGTGGGCAAGTACCACGAACTGGCCGCCGCCTACCAGTCCTCGGACGACGAGCCGCTCGCCGCCGCACTCGACAAGGTCCCACACACACACACACACACACACGTAGCTGGGGAGCGACCCGGGAGGCATGTGTTGTATGTACGGCTGTATTATTGTAGAAGCGTGCGGGCGGCGGCGCGGCGCGCTGGCTGGCGGCCTGCGCGGAGCTGCTCAACGAGCTGAGCGCCTCCGCGGACGCCGAGCCCTTCCGCCAGCCAGTCAGCCCGCAGCAGGCGCCAGGTGACTCCCTGCTCCTTCGATGTCTCCTGCTGAAAGTACCATTAAATGGTTCCCTTAGCGAGGATATGCGGAGAAATATTAACCAAGGGTCTCTCACGAAGTGCGCAGGAAGGAACGTCCCGACGGATTTGGTTAATAATGTGCTTAAAGTTGATGTGTGCGCGCGCAGACTACCAGCGCGTGGTGCGCACGCCCATGGACCTGGGCACGGTGCGCGCGCGACTGGCCGGCGGCGCCTACACGCGCGCCGAGCACTTCGCGCGCGACGTGCGCCTCGTGTTCGCCAACAGCCGCCTGTACAACACCAACAAGCGCAGCAGAGTACGTACATACACACACACACACACACACACACACAGAACATTGGCAGATCACGTCATCACGTCTCCGTCGACCGATGTGATCCGTGCATCAGTTCCGGACATAACGTACGTTGTAACAAACATACATGATATAAAGTTATCCGTGTGCAGATCTACTCGATGACCGTGCGCCTGTCCTCGCTGTTCGAGGCGCTGTGGGCGCGCGTCATCGAGGGCTGCGGCCGCACGCGCAGCACGACGCGCGCGCAGTACGGCGGCGCGCGCTCACGCAGCGCCCGGCGCACGCGCCGCGCAGCTCGACACACGCGCCGCGCCGCCCGCCTCGCGCGCACCGGTACCGCTACTTGCCTTATTAACGGTCTTGTCTTATAACAATTGTAATTGAAGTTAATGAGTAATAATATGAATTGTTGTGTTACCATCAGAGGGCATGCGGGACAAGTCCTCGGAGGAGGAGGGCTCCGGCGAGGGCGGCGGGCGGGGCGCGGCGCGCAGTGCCAGCTCGGAGTCGGAGCCGCTGGCGGCCACGTCGCGCCGCGTCCATGCGCACGCGCAGCCCGCCGACAGTGACACCCCGCCCCTCACCAACCACAAGGGTACGCAATCTATGTCTAGATTCAAGTTCAGTACTTTGTCTCCAGTAGAATTGTAGACCTTAAGAAATGTGTTGTTGGCAGGCAAGGGTGTCGGCAAGAAGAGTAAGACGCACAGCGCGGAGCCCGCGCCCTCCACGAGCCACGCCCCCCTGCTGTTCTCCACAGGTAACACTCCTGCAGTAATTCGTTTGCCTCTCTCAAGTGCCGCAAGCCACTCATTTTACATAAAGCTTCTTAGTGATATTTAATCATCTTCATTCAATTTTCAGAAGAGTCGGTGGCGAACGGCACGATGTCCGACTCGGAGGGCGTGTCCGACGTGGACGCGGGCGGGGGGGCGGAGTCTGCTGGCGCGTCGGAGGGCGAGGCGGGGTCGGGGCGCGGCTCGGAGCGCTCGCACATCGAGGTGCTGGAGGAGGAGCTGGCGGACGACGAGGTGGAGCTGACGTACGAGCCGGCACAGCTGCACGTGAGCATTGCAGCCTGAGAGCGGTGATACTGTATTGCATGTGAACGAAGCATTGACACGTGTGTTGTGTGCAGCGGGCGCAGCGCAAGCGCGGGCGCAGACGCAGCTCGGGCAGCAGCGCCGGCCGCCGCGCGCGCCGCCCGCACAAACGGTAACCGCTCCCGGGCGACCATCGTATTCGATCGTTATATCGCCTGTGTAATCGACTGTGCATTCATACGACCCGCAGTGTCCGCGAGCGGTTCACGTCCGCGTCCTGCTCGTCCTCGGAGTCGTGTTCGGGCTCGGGCTCCGCCTCGGGCTCGGGCTCCGCGTCCGGCAGCTCGGGCTCGCGGCGCTCCGGCCGCCGCTACGAGTCCGACCGCTCCTACCGGCCGCGCTACTCCACGGACGACGACGCGCCGCTGCTGCTGTACAGGTCTGCAATACGAGTCCATTCAAAATTTGATAACGAGCGTATCCAATGGTAACACGACGCTGGACTCACAGATTTACTAACAGACATGTTTGTAGAGCGTCGGTGGCGCAGTTGTTAAGCGCTTGACCGTACTCGACATTGTCCAGGTTCGAACCCGCCATGTACCAATGTGTTTTTTCCATTTTCCAAATGCATATTTACATTATCCGACGTTCTGAAGTGAAGGAAAACATCGTGATGCAACCTGCACATATCAGCGAAGAAATTCAAAGATATGTGTGTAGTCACCAACACGCAGTGGGCCAGCGTGTTTGACTATGGCCTAATCACCCCTAATAATAGGGTAGGCTCTGAGCCCCTCGGTGGGGACGTATAGTGAGCTGATGATGAAATGTTTGTAGGTCATTCAGTGACACGTAACACTGTTCAAGTCCTAGGTCCGACCCCCCGGGGGACAGCCTTCTAAAAGGTTCCAAGTGTCCGGACCGACTTGATTTTTAATTCACTTTATATCTTTAAGAAGTGGTACAGTACTGTGTTGTATGCTACATCGACGTTGTGTGCAGACAGCGCCAGGCAGGCGAGGAGGGCGCGGGGCCGTCGCGGCGCGGGCACGCCCGGGTGAGTGGCGCTCTGTGTTACATGCGCACGGGCATATATACATACACACATAGTGTGTGTCATACATGACATACATCTCTGCTTTGGTTCAATTTTTTTACTTTACATTTGCTGAGCGACGCTCTCGGTGGCCAGTTAGATTATTACAGTCTGCATGTTCTGTTCTGTTCTGTTCTGTTCGTCCACCGAAGAGGTTGCATACATCGGGCTTGACTAGACCGTGTTGTGTATGACACTGCAGAGCGTATCGCTGCGCACCCGCCGCAGCCCGCGCCGCTACAACGAGGACAGCGAGGAGGACTCCATAGCGGCCATCAGCAAGCGTCTGCCGCACCACCACCACCACCAGCGGCACCAGCACCAGCTCGCCCGCCGCCGGCAGCGACACGCCACGCAGGTGACCCTCGTCGCCCCGGCGACATGACGACACGGCCACTGCGAGGGCCGCGACTAATTGTTATCGTGTGTACAGGGCGCCAGCACCACCGCGGCGCACACCAGCGACCACAACTACTTCAACGGACACGCGCACGCGCACGAGCACGACGCGCACGAGCACGAGCACGACGCGCACAACGGACACGGTCAGTACGGCGAAGTAAATAAAATATTTCTAAGTTCTGACAGATCCAGCGATACACAGAGAGGTCCGAGGTGATCTCCCCGCGGTGCACAATGCCTGGGAGTAAAACTAGCACATTTAATAATAATAATAATAATCATTTATTTAAACCTCTTGTGTTTTATTTTAAATTTTCTTCATAATATATAAGGTGATGCGGGGGTCTCCGGGGGCTCCGGGTCGGCAGGCTCGGCGGGCTCTGGGGGGCCGGTGTCGATATCGTCGCGCGGACGTGTCCGCAAACTCACTGCCAAGGCGCGCGGCCTTCTCGGCAACTGAAGCGCGGCTGCCCTCTTCAGCTGGAGCCCCCTGCGGTAACGGCAGGGTGGGGGGCTCCGCTGGAGCTGGATGCCTGACCAGTGTGTGAAGATATGTGATAGCGAAAATCTACTATTGACAATAGGTTCATCTGAAAGTGGTCGTATTTATCAATATTAAAGTCAAAATTGTAATACCGAAATGTGACAAGTGAATAAAGACATGTTGGAGTGGAAGTGTACTATAAGCCAGGAGCTCGTTAGAAGTTGGATGTTGTGGAAATGTGTAGTGATGTAGAACAGGAGCTGGCCGGAGTGACCGGCGACCGAAGAAACCTGAATGTGTAGCTCAATGGTGTACAGTTGAACAAGCAGTAGCGCAGTCAGAATGTGGACCGTCATGTAACAGGTTAGAACTGAAACAATTGTTCGCTTCGACAACTAATGTAGGAGTGAATACAATTCTCTAAAGTATTTTGTTCACGTCCTGAACTGAGCGTGTGCTGCACAGTGCAATGTGTACTTAACAAATGATGTCATAAAGTCATGTCAAAACTAAGTGTTTGCACATTGTCTCCATTTGAATCACTATTGGAGCGATGGCCAACTTGATTAGAGCCAAGATCCACGGTTCTCT
Organism: Papilio gigon; assembly: GCA_027563995.1. Taxonomy (NCBI): domain Eukaryota; kingdom Metazoa; phylum Arthropoda; class Insecta; order Lepidoptera; family Papilionidae; genus Papilio; species Papilio gigon. The sequence goes on along the minus strand of JAODUI010000021.1, from coordinate 1,525,103 downwards.
GATGAGATCCTGTGTGATCTACCAAATACCTACTATTGTGCATTATTTTATTCAAAGTGAATACAAGAGTAATCACGTCTGTGCATCTTCTGCCAAGTTATGTTTTACATATTCATATTGTTGCCTTGCCACCATCAATTACCCTAATAGACCTCAATCGACCATGCACAAAGGCTGTTGATAAGAACCCTGGTCTTGTCTGCCCACTGCTGGACAGAGACCTTCCCCAACTTCTCCGCAGGATGCGATCTCTAACTATCAACTTGTTTTTTTTTCATAATTTTGTATATTTCCAAATATTAGATAAATTACTGTTGTGCTTAGAGTCATTTAGTGTGACATTAAAATGTGGAGGAAAACATCGTGATGCTGCACATATCTACAAAGAGATTCAAAGATATGTGTGTCGTGAATGCATTGGACTTGCGTGGTCGACATGGTCCCCTCAGTGGGGACGTGCGGTGAGCTGATGATGCTGATGTGACATGATAGGTTTTAGAAACTCGCTCATTTATTTATTTATAAGTTATAGGTTATCTTGGATTTTGTTAACTTGTAAGAAAATGGTCTTAATATTTTTAAACTTAACCAAAATGACTAAGGTAAAACAATTCAATGCAAATTGTTTGAGTGTATTTGTATGAAGGACTTGTACTATAATTTATACATTAAGAGACTCCCTTAGCGACCATTAAAGACTGAGAGTTCTCCACTGATCTCTGCACGTGGGTGGATCACTGCTTGGAAGCTTCTGCCTCGCTCCAATTTAAACCAGGCTGTCGATGTTACCGACAGTTCATTCTGGCTAATATTAGTCCAACTCCTCGCCACCACTAACAAAAGATAGTCAGCGCCAAAATGGCGCAATTCCAATAAGCACAAATTACCTCACCTCGTGACCTGTCCATGTATAGAGTGATCAGTGCTGCGCTCTGTTGCACAAGGTATAGACAAATGTAGGCAGGTTATTTGTCTTAGTGAATCATGTAAATATTGTCATTTTTATTTATTGTCCGTCTGTCTCACGAGGACCGATTACTAAATATGCAACTGGTTGTCCATTTTCTATGCATTAACTATAATATGTGATGTCCAGAGTACCTGCGTATACACGTACAGCCTAGGTTAATGTACTAATCAAATAACTATATGACCGATATTTGTGATAAATTTTGTTTATAACAAGCAATTGTCTGACCGTTGTAAAAATTGTTTAATACTAATTAGCCCAATCGAGGACCCTCCGCCAATCGGAGGCCATGACGTCACACGCAGGTCTCTCGTGATTGGTCCTTTGCGGCGCGCTCATGTCCAGTGAAGCCTACATTGTACATCTCTTCTGATTTAGTACTTATGCGAGGGTTATATATTTTGTGATGTAAATTTAGTAAGACTATCTTGTTTCGTCAGGTGGAGTTATTGTTAAGTGATTGTGGACCTAGCCGCTCTGCACTAGGGAATCATTTTGAATGGGTTGTATATTGCGTGTGTATATATAGCTGTACCCCGTGTCGGTGTTGAATGTTGAAACCAAAATAAATCGAATATTTTGTAATGTCCATTTTGTTTTTTATTACTAGCGACTCCCTACAAGCCTTGCAAACACACGTGCACACACTTTAATGTCGGCACTAAGTTTAAGAAATGATCTAGGAAATAAAACAGACCATTTCTCAAAAGTGTATTACATACCACAGCCAAATAAATAAGCAATAAGCAAAAGCATAAAGCAAATAAGTATGAGGCAAGAAAAACTGAACAATTTTAACGCTTCATAATATTTTCGCTTATCTTTCAACGCTCGTGCCGACTTGCTGTAGTCTGTAATCGAGATTATAAAATAAGCTGAATGTCATTTTTTAAAATCATTGTCGAGAATCCACAAACGTCAAATGTCAACTGGCTTTTTGCTGCATTAACACGTCACTGTTTATATTGTGAAATAATTATATTACTAATTGTTATTTGGCATTTTATTTTCATTATTTTTTGTCGCTATAAAAATAAACGTAAAAACATTACAATCAAATTCTCGTAGTCTAATTAGTTGTACATTTTTGACTATAACAGAGTGGAGGTCGAGTTCAAGTTTTCCGTTAAGTGAATCTCTGTAAATGGATACTGTGACTAAAGAAGAGCCAATGACGATGTTTAACCCGATTACCTTCGGTAAGTTGTACAAATACTTCGGAACAGCGTAATACCAGGACAACAGTCACGCAAGCAATCGTTTCTACAGCTACTTTTTGTGAATGCATTATTGCTCTCATTAATATAATTCATGCCAAAAGTTTAGGTGGATGGCTGTTATTACGTATCTTCAGATTAGCTAAACGGACCTTTCTGATATTTAGCAAACATTAGAACAGTAGGATGATCACAGGCAACTAACATTTTTTGACTTCGCACGGACATAGTCGCGGACGACAGCGAGTGTCTAACACGTCGTGTATGGATCATATACATCGGGGTTTCTGTCATGTTTTCAAACACTTCTTACTTACAAACTGTAATAATGTCATATAATAACCTCAACTCAGTGATCAACACAGGATGTCCTGTTCAGTGCTAAAATAGATAAAGTGTCTGACAGATGTATGATAAATTGTTGTCATCAGTTTTGTTCCGACATTACAGATTTATTAACAAAGTTTGCACACTATGTTGCAGTCCTGCAGTTCCTGGCATCGTACGGGTGGTACCTGGTGGGAGGGGTGGCGGCGGTCCTGTACGCTGCACACAAGCTCAGCCCTCGCTTCGAGCGCTGGCGGCAGGCCAGGGAGGATGCTGCATATCATAAAGGTGGGTTTGTAAAACTATTTATAGTAAATAATTAAAAATGTTAGACATAGTAATGGCTGCCAAATACAGGATTTGACGTGTGTGTTAACACTGTTGTCAGACCCGGACGTGGCGCTGGCGCGCATGGCGGCCGTGCAGGAGGCGCGCGAGAAACAGCAGAAGCTACTGGAGGAGGCCTCGGCCCGCGCGCTGCGGGAGCAGAGAGAAGTAAGCCTATGTTTAACATAGCTTATACCATAATGTCTACAGATATAGGGAGAAAATATTTTCCTTTTTAATTTACGTGAAAAGTTGGTATTTATCAAGCTCTCCCAAACAGCTTCAGAGCCATCTCACAGAATGACATTATTCATGACATTTGACACTAAACAATAAAGTTCCATATTAATGGATATGACAATGTCACTCATTTAATACAAACATTGACAGTTGGTGTCATCGTGTTCCGATAGAGAGTCGAGTTTGCTGAAGGAAAATCATTTCTCACTACATGTGTACTATCATAGATTTGAGCATTAGTTTCGGGTGCGCTGTAACACGAGGTAACGCGGCAACACCCTTGTTCATGCACATTAGTGTGTTTATTTAAAAGATATCGACATGTGTTTGGTCGGTGGACACCGACCAGTGTTTCAATTTCTTACGTGCATTTAAGCGTTAAAAATAGTTTCATAGTGATATTTCATACTTATTTTTAATGTTGAGTTGAACGTGAAATTGTTGTGATTGCAGTGTAGCTAATGTAGGGCGCTGCTTATTCACAAGAATGGACCGCCAGTTGGATGGGGAATTTCACTGAATGTAGCCGCGTAAGAGCTTCTCTTATTACACTTTTTTTTTTTGCTTCGCGATTAAGACAATGCGAAAAGAAAACAATTCGTTGTCGTATTGATAGATTACAAATGATTCGGCTATGAATTAAAATGTTTATAGGTTTCATGAACAAAGTTATTTTATATATAGTTTGTTAATTTATATTTGGAGAATGTAATTAAAGGTCTGACCTTTATACTTTAATATTGATGTATAATATTTATAGAGTTTGAAACCTAATTTGATATTTATAACGATGCCAAAAAGGGGCTACTTAACGTTAACCTATTTCTCGGAGCCGGATTCCCGACGGCAGCTGTAATAATCTGTCGGCAGACAGTCGGGCGCCTTCGACCCCCTCGAAATTGCGTCACGCCTACGTCCCGTCCTTTCATACCTCGATATACATTAGAAGTATTGACGTTCATAAAACATTCCTTCAGATGTATTTCAATTTACATAAATTGTTCTAACGTTACTTGAGAGAATATAATATTAACTTTGAACAAGTCCTAAGTAAATTACAAAGGTAATATTTGTAAGCTTAAAATAATAATTATTTTGTTTATAAAAAAATACGCTTATAATCAAGCTTCTAAAATTGTTGAGAAGTTGCATTGAGGGGTTATTAAAGAAATCATAAAACGATGACGCATCCTCATTTCATGAAAAGTCAACATGAATTAAGATCGACCATAGAGTATCAGAATATCAAATATGTTATGTCATTATTTAAATTACAAAGAGGCCTTGAACCTTGTTTACCGACTTAAATCCGATAAGATTCTATGGTTTTTCTAATTTTTTTAAGGCGTTAACATTTAAGGATACGGCCTCATGAATTGATCGGAGATATTCAGAGTAAAGTTGTTAAAACTCAGAACACAGTACATTGGTGTTGGAAAAAAAAATTCGGAGCATAAATGATAACGACGTTGCCAATTACAAGCAATTGGGGAACAGAGGTCAAAGGTCAAAATGAACGTTAAATGTTCTAATGAAAGAAACACAAGGAAACTTGTATATAAATTTTAGTTTAGATTTAAATATTTAGATATTTAAAGCCTCAATTATGTTATGAAAGGTCTTGGAACAATAGTGTTTTTTGTAAAGTGATTTTAGCGTTTAAAGTATAAATGCTAAGTCTAATCTGCTCTGGCCACTTTTCCCATTTAAAGTATCTTTCAATCAATAACCGGTGTTCATTACTCCAACAAAGATCACGTAGTTACTTTTCAGTCTTGCCCGGAGACGTCCGGAACGCTCAATTTGAAATCATACCAAAATGTAATTTTGTATTTTCAAACAATTTTAAAATTGTGAAGTGTCCGTTGATGTTAGTATTCAATACTCTTATATTAATATGGGACTGCAATTGGAAGCGTAGACGTATTACGAATGCGGACTCATTGAGACAATGGCTTGTGTCGAATTAATAAACGTTCGAATAACTGTATACGTTATAGTGTCCATGCCAAATTTCAATGACTTAATTATTTATACATCCTGTAATGTTTATAATCATTAATTTAAAATATTTTTTTCCATATAATTATATCATGTAATAATACGGGAACCATATTATGATCAAATATTTTTGAAAGCTTATTTTAAATTGACTTTTCATAACTTTTCAGCTGAAAAAAAGCTTTAGAATAATATAGAATATAAATGCTAAATTTTATTGTGATATTACTAAAAAGTCGTAACACGTATACTATATGAATTTTACTTTAAATGTGAAAATGGTAAGTTTTTGTTTGATGCATCAAACTTTTTACTAACGAGACGTTTTTTGTATAAAGCGAGTGGAGCCGCATTGCAACGCGATGGAGCACCATCTCCGCATTGTATCATAGTTTTCGTAAATGAATTGGCACTGTGCTTTGATGCAGAGATTTTTTTATCTGCATCACAAGATAAGTGTCACGTTGATTCCGACTTATGTTCTAAAATATAACCCTCGTATAAACTTCCAACAACGCATCATTGGAATTATATCAATATCGCAACAATATAAGAGACTATACTACTTATAAAACGGCTTAACTCACATGTAAATCGGTGTCAGTACCGACTAGTTTCGAGCCCATCGGGGGC
>JAODUI010000021.1:1465275-1483532 GCA_027563995.1 Papilio gigon | reverse complement strand
GGCCCCCGCCGCGCCGCGCCCCGCGCACGCGCCCTCGCGCTCGCCCGTCCGCGCCCCGCACACCCCAGGCCACTCCCTCTACTCCCCTCAATGAACGCCACCCTCAATCAACTATCGATTTTCTTACACAAAAAATAAAACATTTAATTTATTATCTGTGTGCATTTAACACTGGCCGAATGATGTCGGCTACCTTTGGCGAATTGTTAAAATTAAAAAAAAATAAAAATTGGGCGGGTTTGTCTATGGCGAAATTAGGTTAGAGGTCATCGACCCGGGAGGCTGCTTCCCTCCTCGTGCGGCTCTGCGCGAGCCGCGGGCAGGGCTTTCATGATTATAAAATCTTTTGCTAAAATTAATGCTACATTTTGCCAGAAATACTGTGAACAACAACTCTAAAATGTTCCATTTCGGTTTCCTAATTAACAAACACGTTTCATTCTTGCCGATAAAATAACAAATGTTAAATATTAGGAACAATACAAAAATTAAAATCAAATTTTCGACTATAATTTCAATCTATACTTACCAAATATTAAATTGAAGTCGATGGTTAACATAAATAAATAAGACAATTTTTGGAAAGTAAACTGTCGAAATAACTACCAAAGGAGCGTGTATTTTGTAATATCAACCCTGTCGTGTCGGAGCGCCCGCTCGTGGCGGAGAGGGCCGAGCGCGGCGCGCCGGACTGCTAAATGCCCGATCCGTTCGCCCACTCAACTGGATGTGTTAATTGGGAGATTTCGCTACGTATTTCGTCAACTTCTCTCTCTGTTCGTATTCTACAATTTTATATTAACAACTGTCACAGTATACAGCGGTTCATTTTACATTTTATAATAGAAACAATTACGGTTTACATTATAGGAACTGTTGGTTATTGTTCCTGTAATGTCAATTTGTAAAGCAATAACTAAGAGATTTAAGATATTTCTTAAATGCATTCTATATGTTGTCATAAAGGTACTAAACAGAACGTAACGTAAAAAATGTTTTACTGTTTTGTATTAAATGTCCAGCAATCAATGGTATTTCGTTGAATAGAGATTCAACCGGAGGAATATTTCCTTTGTCAATTCGAACTATTACAGAAATCGAATTATTAACCTCATGCAAACAACGCCAAGTCAATAACTATCATATTTTAGTAAATCGGGGACTGTTCTAGCATGTTTACGTCGTTTCATTTTGAGAACAGAAAATGCCTTAAGATGTGACGTCGTGACAGATGTTATAAAACTTTTGAATACTGAATAGGCCGAATAATATTTGAATTCTATTATTCAGTTTAATATGAAATGAAAACCACTATGAGAAGAATAGTGAGGAAGGAACGGTCCGCGGGTCTAAGCTCTCTCCGCCATTATGTTCCGCGAAAAGATAAATTGCTCACTACACTGATTTATTACTGAATAGAAATTTGTGTGGAAAAAATATATTACGTCCGTGCCGTAAGTTTGTGAAGGGAGATTAGTAGAAATACTGATTCTATTTTACGAACGTTTATTATGCAAATCCTTTACGTCAAGTTTTCTAGACGCAGATGGTGTTGCCAATTAAAAATTGTAAATATTACCGAAATTTCATTCTGCCAAAATTTTGCAATTAGTATTATATTTAAAAGTTCTTTTTACACACATTGAAAAAATAGGTAAAAGGTTGGTCGTTTCGTTTCGAGTAATGTTTATTACGAAATTATAGAGGTCGAAAACATTACACAATTTAATTTAAAAAGTGCAGCGACCACGACGCCACTCAATCGTAACTGTTCATCTCTAAACGATAAATTGCATAATGGCTTATTTTATTCATACAATACTTTTATAGAAAATGTCCAATCTTACAACTTTGTTTAAAATTTTTTTTGAGTAGGATGAAGTTAGCCACTTTCGACGGGTTTTTAATCGATATTTGAAGAAAACAAATCTTGATTACCAAATGTAAACTACCTGAACAGTATATAGTATTTGTTGAGACGAGAGTTTTGTTATAAAACTGTATTTTTTAGAACATAATTATTTTGTTTAATATTAATGCAAAAGTTTGGAAGCCAACTTCACTACAGTCAGTAAGATCGCAAACAAATAAACACGATGGCGTATTTATTGTTTGACAGTATTGTTTAATATGGACAAATAAGCGATGAGTTCAAAAAATATTATAATTTGTAACAGCAGTTCGTATTACGACGGAGTAATGGAATTCTCTGAAGTTTATTATATACAAACGGATATGCTCTTGTAATTGAAACATTTATGTCTTGTAATATTTTCTAGAATTTAAAAACAATATTTGTGTACAAAATGGTACTGGCCGAAGCGCGAGTGTCACTGGTTTTTTTTTTTTTTCTTTTTTCAATCACCAAGCGTCACTTCGTGAAAGTGTATCTAATTTACGATTCTCTGGCCGAAATTGCAGATCGATTTCGGTTACGGTCGATAGTCGCGCGGTTGTTGGTTTACGAGCGTAGTTATTTGTGATCGGTGTAAGATGATGGGACTGTATTCCAGCGGTGCGCTGGGCGGCGTGGAGGTGCTGGAAGGCGGGCTGGTGGGAGGCGAGCTGACTGCGCACGTGCTGAGCGCGCAAGCCGCCGCCCACGCCGCGGCGACTGCGGCCGCGGCGGCGCATCAGCAGCAACAAATTGCCGTACAACAAATCAGTAAGTAAACAAGATTATATTCATCTTGGCAACACAACAAGCCAACAAAACATGTAGCATATGAATGAAGGACATTTCAATTAATAATTAGAATTGAATTTCAAGCAAATCTAAACTTCACCCTTGTTGCATAGGGGGCCTTCTTGGGAAGATTTATTTGGTTTAGTTTGTTTATTCCTTAAAGATCTGAAACTGTTTATAATGTGTTGCAATCAACCGCTTCCAAAGACAAATGTGTAAACAGTTTAAAACATGGCAACATTAGCAATAAATTGACTACCTTTGATATGGGTGGTATAATGATATAAAAATAGAAGATAGCGAACATCTTTGTAATATGCTTTCTAGTTTAAAATTGTATTCTAATAGGATTCAAGTATAACTTATTTAAAAGAGCATTGAATTTTAGAAGTAGGTAGCGAGTGAAAGGGTTTTTATCTTTGGTGTGATGTGAATTTGTTTAAATCAGTATATTTATTTACCTAATAGTTTTACATGTAGATATTAAAAGATGTTATTTATCCACTAATCAACTATTATTACCTTAAATAACTGTTAATTTTATCTATGTTAGCTTCTAGTGACAAAAAACACACTGTGTTAGTATAATTTTACATTCATATTTTTTTACAAACAAACCAGCGTTTGTTAGGGAGTTACAATCTTGATTAAGAAACATTAAATCTTATTAGGAAACAAATGTTTTACAAGCAGTTGAGCAAAGCTTCAAACCCCTGCATATGTAGGTTTATGAGATACCAAGTGGGGTGCCAAAGAGAGGCGTTAATACCCGGTTGAAGCCTTTTATATGTGTTTAATTTTTCTTGATATTGTTGTGTACAATATTAGATTACTTTTCAAAGGTTCTGAGTAGACATCTAACTTATATTAGACACTCCATCTATAGATTACCTGTAGGTTACGCTTCTATTGTCCAAAATTTGTTATAATTTGTTGATAACAGTAGCTTCAGTTGTTGTGTGTCTCAATTTGATTGTAGTTTGTTGAGTGAAATTGTAATTATGAATTTTCTTTGCTATTCTACTGTTTTATATTCAAATAGTTGTCTATCCGTATAGTATTTGTTGCCGGGTCGCTGCAACTGTATTTGGTTTGTAAGTTTTAGTCTATTATAAATTAATTAGCAAACCATGCAACTATTTTCTTTTTATTAATGATGTTAGTAGAAAAACCTTAACTTGCAAAATCATTTTTGAAGTAAATTATCAATGAAACACTTCAAATGTTTGTTGCTTGTTTCAGTTTCCAATGTGATGACAAGTCGACTGTGTGACCCGAGTGTGGTCAAAGTTTGAGTCTGTTTATTGCCATAAGCCATAGTTTAAGGGCAATTGACCATCAATTCGAACTAGACGACCTCTCCACAGAAACGTCGCCGTCATCCGGGCGGTCGACCCCAGTAAACACGGCGGGCAACAGCGGCGCGGCCTCGACAGGCACCACCTCGCCGTCCCCCAGCAAGCTGTTTGTGGGCGGCCTCAGCTGGCAGACCAGCTCGGAAAAACTGCGCGAGTACTTCGCGATGTTTGGCCCCGTCTCCGACGTGCTCATCATGAAGGACCCTGTCACGCAGGTGAGGGGAGTCACGTGACACGTGGCGCAGAAGTACAGCGCGACGAGACGGTCAGGAAGTCACTTGTACATCCACCATAGTTCGTGGTGCTCCAGTTACAGAAAAAATCTTATACCTCCCATCTTGCTGAGGTTCAAAGCCGGCACTCGGCCGGCAATGCCTCGACTCGCGGTTCAATACCTAAGGACTTAGTACTGGCAGTATTATTCAAAACAACTTGTTTGTATCATCAATTTAAACATTAAATCTTAAAATACATCCAGACAATAAATGACATCAGTACTGACGCACATGTAATTTCTCTAATTTAGTATCAAGACAATTTTTCTGTAAGTGGAACACCACGAAGGGTTCTGCCTGTACTCGCCAATCAAGTAATACAGGCCGCGACGTCCGCGCCCCCGTCCAGCAGGGGCCGACAGCACGTTGCTATCCTATTTATTTGAGATAAACAATATTTTGTTTCCTGACCGTCCGGTCGAATGTTGCTTATATAATTATGTAGAGATTGATGTTCGGAATTTAAAAAAAAAAACTAGTAGTTATGTTTTATAAAATTTTAAAACAAAGTGATCTGGTGGAGGAGACTCATAGGAAGGGTACAGATCCTTTTTCTGTGCGTCCCCTCCGCTGCCGCCTGAGGTAGGGAATGCATCTAAATGCGGATGTGTACTGCAGCGGTGAGTTCGCTAACTTGGCGAATTCAAGTCCCCACTTAGAAGTATTTGCGGCTCCCCGCTGCGCCAGCTGGCGCCGGCGCAGCTCCGCACCGGCCATGTTAATGTTTGAAACAAGAAATTCCAGTTAGGTGTTCTATTTGTAGTTGAGAAGATTGCAGTGTATAAGAAATGTTTTGTTCGTCCAAAGAAGGCGGAATAGGGGTAGTTGAAGATTTGCCGGCGTGAGCTGAAATCGGTCAGTGTCAGCTTGAGCCTTGCGGCAATAGGTTGTCTGGAATAGGTAGTGCGTAGGGTAATGTAATCAATGTCCTTATTGGGGAGATTGTCGTGTCGGAAACTGGATGTAGTTTTAAACTTGGAAATTTGTAAAAATCACTCCCTTTGCTCGTGCTCTGGACTAAAAAACTGTCCTATATATCTATCTATAAAATGAGGGCAGTTTATAAAATAATTAAAATCAACCAACACTGATAAAGACTGGTTCCGAACGCTTCTAAGGTCTCAGGGAGTGGTGCCCACTTGGCATTATTCGCGGGGCGTGACGTCTCGCAAATAATTAATAATGTCACGCAATTTTAAATAATTTGGGAGGGTATGTGCAAAAAAACAGTCTAAAATATTTTTTTAATAAAATAACGTTGGAAACATTTGAATTGGCTCAGCAAAGACTTTCCCAGCAGCGAGCAAGGGGAGGGAGCGGAGAGTCAAGCGGGCCACACCCGCCGGCGGGAGGTTTTCGACACGAGATCTACGTCTGGGCTACGGTTGATATGTATGTAGGACCACTAACAGATCATTGACCTAGACCAGACTGGCATGCTAGACACTAACACGAGTCTCTGCGTAGGCACTTATGCTCTCTATAGTTCTACTAACAGTAACTCGGGTAGCTTTAGCTCCATAATGTTGCCATGTATTGGCTCAAGATGTTTGGTAACTTTTAGTAACTTTTATAAATGTAATAGTGACAGTGGAATCTTGTACAAATCAATTGTTAACTTTTGCAATCACACTGGTAGCGTTGTATCTTATTAAAAGTCTTATTAAAAATTATTTGTAACAATAAGTACTTATATCCGACTCGGTAGCGGTTCCTGCCTCGATCTGTAGAACTTTCACGATTTATTGCTATCATAGACTTGTTGATAATACTGCCTTTCTACTGCTATTCATCAAATAGTTACAACCCGACTCAATCGGGGAGTGGTGGACTCGAGAACTTGTGACACCGCACCACATGCTGGCGATGTGTAGGACATTGGAGGTTGACTAGGGACGGGAGTCTGGCGACATCCATCAATTAATACACTAGTTGCTGTAATTTGTTGTCGTTAGAGTGGCGAGCACGCGGTACGCCACGCAACTATTAGCTGAGTGCCCTCTTGCCTGATATAACTTACTCCGGTACACCCTAGCTCTAGTTACAGCCCCGACTCTTAGTTTGTGTACATACCGCTCTGTGGATCACCTAACAGATTGTTTCATTGTAACGAGTGCCATCACCTAGAGCCCTAGCGCGGCGAGGCGGTGCGCCGGCGCTGGTGTCGCGTACTAACGGGTGCCGCGCGCAGCGCTCGCGCGGCTTCGGCTTTATTACGTTCCAGGAGGCGGCGTCCGTGGACAAGGTGCTGGCCGTGCCCGTGCACACGCTCGACGGCAAGCGCATTGACCCCAAGCACGCGACGCCCAAGTCCGCGCCGCGCCCCGCCAAGACCAAGAAGATATTCGTCGGCGGCGTCGGCCAGGACACCTCCGCCGACGAGGTGCGCGCCTACTTCTCCCAGTTCGGTCTTGTAGAGGCCGCTGTGATGCTGATGGACCAACAGACGAACAATGAAATCCCGGTGTCTTCGACGCACTTAGTCTATACGTAGAACTTAAAAAAACTCTTATGGAACTAACGAAAATAAAACGCATTCATTGAGATTTAACGTCTTATTTCCGTGACTTGTTTTATCAATTACAATTTAAAACGGAATTCAAAATCCATTAGCGAAAGTGTGTTTGAGCAAGTTAGAAACGTGACTGGAAGTTTGAAGTGGTGCAAATCGGTTCCAATGTAATAAAAATAAAGTTAAGATGACGATAAAATCGAGATTTTAAAAAAAAAACTAAAACTCTCTAATAAATTTAAAATGAGGAATGAAGTACGGATGTTATTGTTATTAAATCTTTTACTTGTGTGAAAAAACAAAGTACTGGAAGGGAACATGTAAATAAATCAGTTTAACTTTGGCGAATAACCAACAGTCTACAAGACGTGTGTAAATATAAAGGCGCTTCTTTAATTTATGAGCTACTCAGAAAGATATTCTTGGAATATTTTGCAGCAGATTGGAACAAGAACATTGGATATTTGAAATAGTAGAAATTCAAAGAAAAGAACCTTCTAAATTTGTGCCAGTTCACTGTTAGACCTAAGCCTCCCATAATCCTCCAAATTACGCCCTCTTCGCTAGCCCATCGATATATTATCCAAGAGTTTGTCTATGGTTAGTTAAGCAAGATGTTTTGTCTTTACACATAGTCAAGTTATTCCAAGAACCAAATCAAGGCAATCTGCACTTTAACACTTCACTACGGAAGCGTGTCAGTTTTATTTCTTTCAAGTCTCGCGAGCGCTCGTTGCAATGGAGATCACGTGCACTGAACTTTCTCAGTCGAGCTCCGAGGTCAAATGGATCTCTGAGTTACATTAACAACTTTATATCTTTAACAATTGCTTGGAGGATTTATTTGTTTTTTACAATATTACCAAAATTTATGGTTCTAAGAGGAAGCCTAGTTCTTCTTAAAACATGTACAGGAATTTTTAGTACGACTCATGACTTCACATCTTCGGAATTAACAATATAGTCCAGAGTAGCAACTTACAACATTCGCTTTTGTCGGCTTGATACCATCTGTGGTTTTTTTCTCTTCTTTCATATATATTTCTCTTGTTCTACCATTCTTCTTCTTTCTTCTACTTTATCCTCTATTATTGTGTTAATGAGATCATTATGCTGTAAGATTTCCCGGAAAACTTTACACAAAGTTTAAAAGGTTCCAATTGTGTAATTGTCTAATAGAATCGTAAATAAGATTTTGTCTTCATTATAATGTTGAACTTATTTTCTCAACAATATCTTCGGCTCTCAGGAAATTAACGAGCGATGTGGTTTTAATTAATCTCTAGCTGTATCGAATCGTTAATTAAAGTAAAAAATGCAAAAACTTACCAACGTACCACAGAGTAAACTTACTTTGTTTAATAAAGTTTTTTTTTAATTGTTGCAACACTGCGTTCACGGATCGCTCTGTAACAATAATAACAACTAGAAAATGAAAAAGCAAGAATAATAATTAAAGACAGGATAATCGAAGCATAACTAGTTAAATTCAATGTCATCTGAACAATTCATCAGACACTGTACACAGCACGACCTAACAAGAATGTTAAAATTCAGAACGAGAACAAAAGCTGGTGAAAAATAAAAGCTTTAGCGATAAAAGCACTTAGGCTGAATGAACGATCTTGTGCAACGATTTTTGCTTTTCATGGACACAACAGTATGGGTATATCGAATATTGCGATTAAAATTTCAAAGGCTACGTGACCAGGGTAAAATGTTTTTTTGGGTGGACCACGTTAAAATTGCATTTTCAATTTTACTCTACAGCGTGTACTAAAAACTCATAAATGTATTTATTAAAAATGCGTCAGACGAGATTGTTTACATTCAAGAACTCGTGGGCATACAACGGAGCAAGTAGATGGCGGATTCAGAATTGGAAGAATAATTACACATAACTCTCGCATCTTCTCCATCTATAAAGTAAAGAACACTGAATCATTCAGAAGTTATTATTACTTTAATTTCTATAATATGTGTCCAGAGACAAGAATTAAAAAAAAATAAAAATAATTGTAGGTTAGGCAACACACTTATAATAGGAAATGGGAAATATCAACAATTGATAACAATCGTAATGGAAACTTTTAACAATGTCATCATCAACATCAGCCTTTGTCTATCCACCGCTGGACATAGACTTTTTCCAATGCCTTTCAGAGTATACAGTCCTCCGCCTTCTGCATCTAACAATGTAAATTCAGGCAATTTCTCAATTGAACACAAGCCTTAGATCCAGGTAATACATTCAATGAATTGAAGCTGATATGTTTCACACAAGCTCCCACGTGCTCCGTAGCTCGAGCGATGTATCCACCGGGGAAGAGGCGCTCGATTAAGCGCGAAATTCGTATCCATTACAATGGATACAATGGTTACGAATGGTCTGCTAAAGGAATATTCTGCCGCTCGTACGTTCAGGTCGTATGCAATGATGAATTAAGCTTAGGAGATAGGAAATAAAATTTTAGATTCATTACTCTTCTAAAATTATTTTCTACCTTTAAATACATTATGTGATGTTTTTATCCTGTTTAATGAAATATGAAAATTTGTATTTCCAAATTTCTTTGGATTCAGTTTCTTGAGTATTTGCGTTTCCTCTATAAAAAAATGATTTAGCAAGCTAGTGCTAGAATCTAATTATTATTATTTTTACAAAGCAAAACATTTTGATGTAATCTACTATAAGTTGGAAACGAAACTTTCCTTAATCACATCACAATGCCTGTATTGGCACCAAGCCAAGCTGCTGCGGTGCCATATTATTGCGGCTTTCGATTGATATTCAGATGATGTTTCGTTATTTTTGTCGTTGTAGATATAACAAAATCATATTTTTAATTCAGACGATCGCACCGTCCCAGACTCACGAACGATCTTAATGACAACAAGAAGACTGTTGACTTGAAAGAGGAAAATAGAGAAAGGACAAAAGATAAAGCTGTTAAACGAAGTAATGAGAAAGTAAATCTTTTATAATTACCCAGAACTCCTTAGGCCAGTCATCGAGATAGGATGTTTCTAAGATAAATGTCCCATAAAATAACTGCGGTGTTCGGTCGCTTATTTAAAGTTGGAACTTGAAGGGCTCGTTAACTGTTATCGTGTTATCGAAGCTCTTGTAACAGAAATTACATCGAAGCGCGCACTTTGTCTCTCACTACTGTCTTGTTATGTTTTAATTAAATTTGAGTTACTACTGTTCTCGACGACGTCTCAATTATATTTTAGAAAAGAATAACAGTACCTAATAAGAGTAAGATTATTAGAAATGTTAAAAAAATTCTCCATTAGAAATTTCAACTTAAAGACGTCGTTGAAATTTTTACATTCATCCAAACTTCTTGAAGAATCGCAAAGAAAGTAAAAGGTGGAAAATTCTCCAAACAACAAATTTCTAAAGAGGAAACTTAACTGTTTCATGTAATTTAATCAATGAATAAGCAATTGTTCATGGAGTGTACAGAATTCTATAAGAAACGAACCGTTCATCCGGTACTTAAGGAATAACGTAGAAAGTATCGAACAGAGACGGAGTCTTTTCTCGAATTAACGCAGAAAATTCTAACAATGATTTGGCGTTCAATAGTACCGGATTCTTTCAAACTTTGTGAACAATACTTCACGTTGTAATGCTTATAATTTATACATTTCCAAAAATAACTATTCAGCGAAATTGTTAAAAAAAAAATTCGAAGACTTTTTGATGATTTAATTATATTAACGCCCAGAACTCGACCATAATTTATAAAAAAGCACTTTTCTTATTTTCCATTTAAAAAATTTAATGCACTCAGTCGCCACAATAAGATTGACTATGTAAAATTTTCCGTTTACGCAATATGCTTTTTTCGTAAGAGAAGGGGGCTAGCGAGCAGCGGAATTACAAAGGTGATCGTCGACGCTCATGGTTATCCGGAACATTAGAGGAGCAGATGCAATTTGCTTAAAAAGATACAAATTGCTTCACATATAAATATAATGAAAGATAAACACGAGAGAAGTGTACTAGGATAGGGCCAAACGAAGTCCATAATCGCCTTTTACCTACGGTTTACGGACTCGAGTTACATAGTTATCATAACCTATTACTGTCTCAAACAAAATGTGTTTCAACAGTATTTTTTCAACTATTTCACAAGCGAGATCAGTAGTGTCCCGGGACTTACAATCTCATCCCCAGACGACCAAGACAGTCAAGCACGATTTCCCTCAAATAAATACTACGTCGCATCGAGTTGGAGAGAAATTTGTCCTGTGTCCCACCTCCGCGAGACACTAACGAAATGGCTACCATTAGTGCTAGAGGAAACAAAGCGAATTTTATAATTAGCAGACTCGTACATTTGTCTGTTGTCGTTGTTTATTTCACCGAGATCGCAAAGATAACAAATTTAACGCAAACATAAAAAAGAAAAGAAAACCTTATAGGGTCCTGGTCAGGTTAACAGGGTATATAAGGTCCTGGTTTTCTTTTCTTTTTTATGTTTGGTCTATTGTGTCTATTACTCGGAATAAAAAACACTGTTGCAACTTGTGGGATTTATTTGATTTAAGGCTATGTATACATCCCTCGCTGGCCCAGTGCGTGTTGGTTGACTTCACACATATCTTTGAATTTCTTCGCCGATATGCGCAGGTTGCATCACAATTGGTTGACTATGGCCTAGTCACCCCTGGGTAGGCTCTCAGCTCCTCAGTGGGGACGTGTAATGAGATGATGAAGATGATGATTCATCCCTCGATATACGGATGATGAAAAATTTAGAAATTATAAAAACTCGTATGATTTACAAAAAAAATAGACAGTTGTTGCAAAAGTAAACGCAAGTTGAATCGCGTAAATAGGAAAATTTAAATGAATTAAAGTGTAATTTAACAATGTTGCAGATGTAAAAAGACTTGGTCTCAAAGTTATGAAGGTCAGTAACTATGCGGTTATTTCGAAGTTGTAATCAAAGTTAAGCACCGGGTATCGCTATAATAGCTTCTTGGAGTTCTTCCTTGAACGCCTTAGTTACGTTGCCGGCAACTTATCTGGGGCAATCTTATCATTCTTGTTAAGTGCACGCTTTGAGCTATTTTAATTGGCTACGTTAATTTAAAGGGAGACAATTTTGATAATAATGAACAAATTTTACATAAAAACGTGTGTGACTTCAAGCACATGACGTTCACCCGTAACTGTTTTTTCATCAATTTATTATAATAGAAACGAGACTAAATTGTTCGCACATTCGTTTGCCGTATGGTAAATATTATATTGCTTGTATGTTATATAAGCTATAAGTCGCAGCTAAGCTGTAGCATTGAGTTATTGATGCGCCTATCGTTGGCACAGATAACACTGACCCGCACAGCCTCCAATGACACGATGTAGCATTCGATATTCGAACACACAAATTTAATGCAATTTTGTTTTCGACTTTGTGTTATATATCATATGTGACGAGGTCTTGTCGACTTATATAAGTCCTATAATAGAAGGTAGTAAACGAGCTAGGGACTATTTGAATTCACGAAAATAGTTAACTGACTATAGACTCGTGTGTTTGCAGATGGGTTGCCTGCTTTTATTCGACAAGGGAGGGGACTCACAAAAACATGTTTTTCATATTTCGTCATTTATGTAAAGCTGTGTCTGTATTTACCTTTCCATTCTAACTTCGACCTAATTTCATCATCACAAAAATATTTTTTCAACAAAGTTAAGTGCTTTTAATTATTTTTTTAATTAATTAAAAGAATCTTTCACAGCTGCGATCGAATGGAGCACCGCGCTCTGACGTCACGATTCTCTTCAATTACTCGCCATCAATATAAATGCCTCATCTGGGGCTCCTCCTACCTCTTCTACTTCTTGCAGTTCCCCGTGAACCGACTGATACACGGCGACGCGGAGGAGGCGGGCGGCGCGGCGGGCGGCCAGCTCACCGAGCAAGTCATGAACGGAACCAAAGAGATAAACGAAGATAAAACGGACTCAGATGTAAAAGCGTCCGGTCTGACAAACACCCCGTGGAGTTTGAAATTTAGAGCCGTTGGGAGTAAAGTCGAAAACTCACATTTGTAATATTTTGGGTTGTGGCTCCGGCGTGGGATCTGGCGGCCGCGGGTCTGCGGCGGGGCTGCGGCGGGGCTGCGGCGGGGCTGCGGCGGAGAGAACGCGATGCAACTGTAATAACTCTGAAAAGATTTAAATATAAATGTAACGAAATGATATCTCGAACAAGTTGCACTCCCGGCCGCGCTCCGGCGCAGCGCCCGCATTAACTAATATGTATACAGTGTAACATAGAATCAAAGTGGTTTCTATTGAATGGTACAAAACTGACGGCGTTGACAGCACTGGTTACTTGTGTAAGAAACATGTTTCAGGATTTCAGGCGCGTCGTTCTGTTGTAGGTGAATAAAGGGGGAGCCGGGACACCTTGCCAGTCACACTTGCACTTAGTTGTACGTAGGTAAAGTAAAATATTCTGTGATATAAAGTAGAACAAACGGTGATAAGCAACTTTAACAAACGAGTCCGTTCACTCTGAACTCTTCATCGTTACGTCTCGCGAGCCGAAGTGAACGGATGGCCTTTCTTGCCGCCACACGGAATGCACTGTCCGTCTGTACCATTTTAAATAGCTAGGTATTATAGGAAATTTAGAATAATTGATATACAGAGACGTTTGAAAGTCATTTAGGTATCATGACTACTGGGACCAATTCATGTTGATACGATGCGACCATTTTCATCTTGTTACTGTGAGGGCACGAGCTTTAGAAGACCGAACTTGACCTGTAAAACATTACATTTATGAATTAGCATCCCCAGCCACTGAACTATCATAAGGTGACACGGTACTCGAATATTTCAAAAATAAAATGATTCCTTTAGAAGGCGTACATTTTCCTTACCGGCCGGCAACCTCGCTGCAATATCTCCGGTGCCGCTGATGTCCATGGATGTCGGATCAAATATTTTTAAGCGATTCGGGGCTCGTTTGCCCCGGAGTGACTCAGTGCCAACAGTGTCTTAGTGCGACAGTCGATGCCAAAGTTGTGATATCGAATGAGCTTTTGTTTGAATTAAAGTTTGCAACATATAACAATAACGTAAGAAAAACACAACAAAATTTTGCGATTTAAAATGATATTTGTTACCAAGTAATTATTGCAGTAGTAACAGGGACAAGAATTTATTGTTGTATTATTGATTTTGTAATATTTCGTACAAGAGATTGATTTAATTTCTGTTTAATTTTGTTGTTTGAATAATATTTCAGATGTCTTCAGCAAAGATTAAAACTTTGTCAATTTCGATGAAAAAGCTTTTTTGTAACAATTCTTACCGATGTAACTAGTTATAATGGAAGGAAGTAATTTCCTCGTTTACAGGAATTAAGTACTCTTAATATAAATAATATAAAGTAAACAGATATGTATGTACAAGCATGTTTTTCTTCTAATTCTTTGTTGGTCGTGGTCCGCGATGTCAGTGCTGCGCCGGGCCGGCGCGCGGCTGCGGAGAGGATGTGTGCAAATTAAAAAACTCGGCAAATTTCCACATTTTCTTTAATGAGTTTAAGAAAATTATCTTACAAGTATCAATTATAATAAACTTATGAACTGATTTATTATTTATAAAATTTACAGTTTTTAAAACTGTCGAGAAAAATCTCTCGCTGCCTACCCCGGTCTACGCGATAAGCGGTGGTCCTCGGGTTTAAAAAATAAACATGGTATTGTAGGATAGTCCTCTTACTACATTTTTTTTATTTAATTTATTAGACAAGAGGTCAACAGTAACATCTCATTTAATATGAATAAGTCTGATATGTTTTTATGTATAATTAAATGAATATCAGTAGAGATGTGAATGTCGGGCGGCGAGGTACAACATAAAAAATAAAAAATGAATAAAAGCATCCTGCAGCACGGCGGGACACGAGTGCGCACGCGCGGGGAGTCGAGCTACTTTTCTGCGACAGTTCAAGACTTCAGGTAACCTTTGAAAAAACGTTTTCTTAAAAGTAAGGTAACTAAGGAGCGTTTATAGACGTCAACTAGAACCGAGAGCGGGCGGCGGCGGGCGGCGGGCGGCGGGCGGCGCGGCGGACGTCTGCTCGAATGATTGCATTGCAGACAAGAATAATTATCACTAAATAAATATGAACTAGAACACAAATTCTGAGTTTAGAGAAATTATCATTCATTTCTACACTTCTCTTAATTGTACAATAATAGTAACCGCATCGCGAGCGGCTCCGTCATTTATTTGGTCGTCCAACATGGAGCCCCTCGTTTTGAAAGAATAAAGTTACGTCAAATGTCCTCGGGCCGCACTCGAGTCTTTCAAAGGTTACCTGTGACAAATGCTTAGAAGAAGCCGGTGGAAGGATGCTGTCGGTACAGCAGCTGTCGCGGCGGCCTCGTCAGCCCGTCGTCGTGGTAACTGATCCTTTGTGGCTGCAGATAAAACGTGGTGGGAGTCCTTATACTGACCCCTTGTACTTGCGGCCGTTTCCTCGTCTGCAAAGTGCTCAACTCGGACGCCGCGTACTGCGGTTCGGTGTTGAAATTGTTCCTATACCTTGAGAAGGAGTAGTCCCTCTCCGGGGACACGACGAAGCCGCTCGGAACTCTCACTTTAGGAGGGATGGAGGCCAGCGCCTCGTTCAAGGCTACGTCGTAATCGTTTTCTATAGAATCCGCTAGATTTTGTTTTATCGAAAAATCATCTGGCACTTGCAAGGGCTTTCCCGTCGCCGTGTAAGGTTTGGAGATTTCAGGATTCAGCTGCGGCGACTTGTAGCGAGCCTCCTTCTCCGATATCGGTTCGGATGTTGCGAGGTAAGGCTTGAGGTAGTCTCCCGGCGATAAAGTGGACTGCAGTTTGTTCCTTATGGCTTCATAATTGTCATTGAAGACCCGGAGCACCTTGGTGGCCAGCACCTTTGCCTTGTCCGCCGGCGTGGTCGCCTCCGTGCTCGTGGTGGTCGTCGGCGTTGTTACTATCACTCCGCTAGTGGTAGTTTCCTGAATCTCCTCTCGCTTGTTGTCGCGTCCTTCGTATTCAATATCTTCTTCATCGTAATACTCGTATTCTTCTTCGGGTTTATCATTGTCTTCCTGGACCGGCTTCTCTGTACCTAAAGTTGTGCTCACTTTTTCAGTTGTAGTCGTAGTTGGTTCTGTACTTGTGGGCTTAGCAGTGGTTGTAGGAGTAGTGGTTGGAGGAGGGGGCAATGTAGTAGTGGTCGTGGTAGTGGTCGTGGTCGTAGTGGTAGTCGTTGTGGTGGTGGGTTTTGGGGTGGTGTTGGGAGGTATCTTCAGATCCTTGCCAGCTACGGGCTGCAAGCCTCGCGGCAGGTAGGGACTGCCACCCCTAGACGGTAAAAAAGGACGTTTTACAACACGGACGTTGGAAGGTCGGACTTCTTTAATCTTTATCACAGTATCCTCTTCTTTCAGTTTGGGCTTCTCGGTGCTCGAGTGTTTTTCCTCCTCGTAGTAATAATCGTCCTGGCTCGCGCTCGGCTTAGCTCGTTCGTCTCTGTTGCGTTGATAATAACTGGCCTTCTTGGCGGGCTGGCCGTACTCGTAATCATCATAATCTTCTGCTCTTCTCGGGTTCGGGACCTTTTGGTTTCCGGGGCCTGTTAAATATGATCTAGTAGGCTTAAATTTTTCTTTTACAATTGGTTCTGCTTTTGGTCTTTGCTGAATTATACTCGTTTTTCCGGAAGATGCCGTCTTACTCACTGCTTCATCGTAGTCATCGTAATATTCATCATCTATTTCAGGCGGAGGTTTCGTAGTTGCTATGGGAACGTAATCATATTTGTCCTTTTCATTAGCCGGAACGGGTCGCTTTATTTTTGGAGGCATACGAGGTTGGCTGAATATGCCGTGACCGTTAGGTTTCACTAACGGCTGACCTTCCGGTGCAGATGGCACTTGACGTTTGTCTTCTTGAATTTTATCGTCGCTTTCATAATTTTTTTCAGGTTTCAAGTAAGCGGGTCTTTCCTCCCGTCTGTAAGGTCTTTCATCTCTGTTAAATGGCCGCCGCCCTTGCGGGGGCTGATACCGATCCCTTGGTTTAATGCTATCTCTTTTGCCATCTTCGTTTCCCGTATCCTCTCTCAAAGGTCTTCTTTCATCTCTTGGCCGAAGATCTTCCCTGTATCTCGTCTCATCTCTAGGCCTCTTATCTTCTCTAGACCTCACATCATCTCTGTGTCCAACTTCTCTATGTATTGTTTCATCCCGAGAATGGCTTTCGTCCCGAGGCCGTATTTCGTCTCGCGGTCGTACTTCATCTCTAGGCCGGTCCTCGTCTCTAGGCAACATTTCATCCCTTTGACGTTTTTCATCTCGAATCTTAGTATCACCTTTTCCGGATGGCATCTCATCCGGTGAAGTGATACCGACGGCGGGCTTTACGTCATCTCGAGGTCTAAAGATATCTCTCGGTCTACCTTCACTGCGGTATCTCGACTCGGATCTCGGTCTTTCCTCCCAATCATCTCTAGAACTTTCGTCGTCTTGCGCTCTATCCCCCATATCATCAATAGGACGGTTTTTGTCCCTAGGTCTATATTCGTTTCTCTTTTGATCTCGAGGTGCAGCACGCGGTCTGTCCTCGGCAACAGGCTTGTATTGATCTTCCTCGGTGTCTCTCGGCCGACCCGGCCTTCTGCCTCCCTTGTAGGTAGGACGCCTCTCTTCTCTCCTGTCATCGTCTTCGTAAGGTCTTCTTTCTAGATAAGGCCTTTTGCCGGGTCTTCTGTCATACGGTCTTCGTTCTTCAGGATAGTCTTCACTTTCATCTCTTGGCCGCGGTCTGGGTTCATATCTGAGCACAAAAAAAATCGGAATTCATAAGAGGATTCATATCCTAGAAATATATATTAGATATTAGTGGAGATTATAGATAGCATAATCTACTATAAGCTATCAGCTGTTACGATTACTGTACTATGTTATTGTTGGTTATTTTGGCTCGGGAGGTATTACTGGTACTTACTTCTCATCGTAGTCGTCGTACGGCCTCCTCTTAGCGGGCCTCGCCGGCCGCCCTTGCGGTCTGCGCGTTCTACCACCCCTGAAATTTTAGTTCAATTCGGTTAATCCAAAAATTTATTTACAGATAAAAAATAAATTATAAATATTCAAGTGTAATACTGTCAACATTTTTAGTTAGTCGCCTTCGTGTTTGTTTCAATAAATAAGAAACTAATTCTTGTTAAATCTTTTTTTTGTTGTAGGTGGTGCGGCGAGAGGTCGGTCGAGGCGACGGTTACCGTTCCTCGTAGCCGTAGTCGTAGTCGTCTGTGGCGGGGTGGTAGTACTCGTCGTCGTAGTACTCGTATCTGTAGCTGGGCCGGCGGCGGCGCGGGGGGCGCGGGGGGCGCGGGGGGCGC
>JAODUI010000021.1:1453336-1465175 GCA_027563995.1 Papilio gigon | reverse complement strand
GAAGTCGTTGAATGGGGAAAGCGGAGGACCGCATACTAGGAAAGGCCTATATCCAACAGTGGGCAGACAAGGGCTGACCTTGTTTCGACGGGATGCAGCGCCGGGCGCCGGCGCAGGCTAGCCGTAGTTGTTTTGTATTTAGCGGCGCTAGTGGCCGGCCGGACACGTGTCTGTGACAGCACCTAGTATACCCGATGTGTCATTACATTATTAATATTAGAACAATATATTGTGTGTTTTATTTCGCTTGGCTCCGAGCGCGGGGTAGATCCTTTGTGACGGGGTGTGGTTGTTTCCTTCACGACATGCTCGCATAGTTAGCTTGCACGTCGGCGCACTTCTGTGCCGAGTAGATCGACGCGCGCGCCGAGGCGGCGCTGGCGCAGGCGCCGCGGCGGGCGGGGCGGCGGCCACGAGGTAAGTCGGCAGAGTAGCGAACGTTGAGGCATGCGTATGTATTTATTATTAAATGTATTGTATAGAGTAGATTAACGCGTCTTCTATTCGTGACTAACACTGGACTCTCACCGGTCCCTCGCCTCGTGTCGGGGTGTGGTTGGCATGGACTGTGCGTAAACGATCCCGAACTAGTTTCTTCCAGACTCGCTGTCAATTCTTCGACGGGCGTTCGCCACCATTGGTTGTGAAACGTGCTATTACTCTGTTGCTCTCCAGGACCGTGCCGGGCCGCGGCGCGCGCGCCGGACGTGACAGTGCAAAGCGTTTGAGAGATTCCCAGAACTGGTCGTCGGCCGCGGCGGCGTGCACGTCTTCGAGAGTAATGTTTTATACGTAGACACGTAGAGTTAGAGGTCGTAGTGACGCTTGGCTCCGGCTCCAGTCTTCCTCGTTTAACGTTTCAATCTTACGAAATTTATTTGCCAAAAATATCTCGCCAAAACGAATTCGTTTGCTCAATCGATTCTAGAATATTTCGAATGATTCCGCGCGTCGTTTAGCGAACGGACCCGACGTGAACGTGGCCGGGTGCCGCGCCGCGTGGCCGGCTGCGACTGCGACGAGGCCCGTGTCGCCGACGACTGCCAAAGACGAGCGCTTCCTCGCCGGCGTAGCTTAAGGATAAGACAATAATTTAAAAGGGTCGTTGCCAACTCGACGTTGAGAAGATATTGTTAGGACGCGATGCCATTGTACACACACATTCCACTCTAGTCATTTTTACTTAAGTATTTTGTTGAGTGTTGCGACGAGCAGTTGAGGGAGATGCAAGTAGGAACCCTAATGTTGCTCAATACTAGTTCTCGCCTCGTAGCGTCACTTCACGCAGGCTTGTAGGCCGTGCCGTACGCGGGCACGCACCGGTCTCCGCAGCTTCGCAACTCCAGGCTCTCTGGACCAATGTAGGACAGGAGGTTGCAGTGTATTCTCGACTATTGTAAGGTTATACTGTACATGGATTATTATACAAGTTTTGGAGGAAGTGGGTGGCGTGGAAGTAATGCAATGTTGTGTCGAGGTGCGGCGGCGCTAGAGTAGTGACGTAGTGACGTAGTGACGTAGTGATTTTGAGATTTTACATACAATATACTATAGAGGTGTTAAGTATAACTAATCGAAAGCAATAACATTACTCTTATTACTAGTAGGCGACGCGCGCCGGCGCTCGCGGGCGCGGGCGCGTGCGCGTGCGCACCGTCCGCCGGCGCGCGCCCGCGCCCGCGCGCCCTCTTGCCATGTTATACACTCCGCGTACAAGATATTTTTGTATATTAGAGTTCAGTGTATTCAGTAGTGAGTTGGTATTTGTATTTTAAACTCGTGATAAGATTACAAACACTTGTTGATAAGTGAGAACATGTGACGTGTTTGTGTAGGGCGCACCGCCGCTCGGGGCGCGCGGCCGAGGCGCTCCGTCGACGCAATCGGTGTCCCGTGTGGGCGGACACGGCTCGCCAGCTTCCCCTTAGTTACACTTGTACTGTAGAGTTCACGCAGCCAGCGTCGGGTGAACTTGAAGTTCACATCTCATTCCAACAGTTAACCAGCTCCAGCAGCCGCAGCTCTTGCCATTGTAATTTATTTGTGTTTCTCTTCTTGAGGTATTTAATATAAAGTATGTCGTAGGCTGTAAAGTTTTCTCTGTTATACATATTATTTCCGTTCCCCACCTATTTTGTAAGATCGTCCCGCCCCGGCGCCGCTGCCGGGGCGGGGCGGGGTGAGGGGGGCGAGTAGAGGCTGCGAACTAACATTCCGTTGTGTATATTTTGTGTAATGGCATTTTGTTTCCGGTAGACACCTGTTTGGGTACAGATAGTTTATCTTACAATAGTACAGTAGATGTGGGCTGTTTTTATTTTATCTACACCGACCGCTACAGATTGTATTGTGCAACATGTAATGACTTTCTCTATTGTATAATAAAGTTGTCAGTTGTAACCCGTAGCTGTGACCGGGCGGGCGGTCGCAGGCGTGTAGACCTCCTTGAGTGATCGCGTTGGAACATGTCCCGGACCATAGATCGCATGATTGCCGACTCATTAATGTGCTGGCCTAGAATAACGACAATAAACGTACTATTAGAAAAGATCCTTTAGTTGTTTCTCCGTTTGTTTTTGCTTGGACATCGAAGTGAACGGTACTAACGGCCCAAGGTTGTTCAGCGCGGGCGGTCACGTGGTCTGCGCGAAGGGACTTAGAGTTCGCTTCCGTTCCGGTACTGGGTGTTTGTAATAGCGAGCACTCGGCGGCGCGCTGTAGCCCGTGCCCGCGCCTGTTGGACAACAGTCGGAGCACAGCGGGCGCCAGCCGCGTAGGCGGGGTCTCCTAGAGCCCCTAGCAACGCTGTAGTGCGCAGGCCGCGCGCCTCCTTTCGAAGCCTTTAAAGTAACAAAATATTTTCTATGATTCATCTTCACTTAGTCAAGTATTAGAAATAAATGGTAACAAACACAGCCGATCTTTCATTTATCGCTTTTTCGTACCTTGAATTAGTTTTACAATATCGTTTTGTTTTTTTAATACCAGAAACGTAGACAGCTTCGGGGCCCGTGGCGGCGCCAGCGCAGTTTTATTAGTATTGAATATACCCCAGTTCGGAGTAGTGGGCGCCACGAGATGTATTCTCTCGGTGTGTATTTGATACAGCCTCCGCCGCAGCGAGTGCGCCCCGCGACCAGCAGACCAGTGTCACTCGGCACTGCGACGCAACACTGCACGGTGCGGGCCGCTCTCGTTGGCGAGTGTATCAGGGCAAACCGACTGGAGGAGCGGCGGCTGGACATAGATGCATGGTGTCGCCAGTACAGTACGCAGCGAGTTTAGCGGTGGAGTTGTAGCGAGCATGCCTGGGCGCCGGCTGCCGCCGGGCGCGCGACCGGCGTGGAAGACGGAAGATCGACGCCTGGCGTTTGGCACGCGACAGTGCTGACCGCCGGAGCGAGTGCCGGCTGTCGGCGCTGTCCGCGCAGGCGCCCGAGCCCCGGCCGAGTCACCCTTGTCCTTGTCATAGAAGTGCATCCCAGTAAATTAGTCAGTAGACGTATAGACGTTTGGGTGCTGGGTTTACATGTTGTTATTTATTGTAGTTGAATGAGTCAGTTTTTTATTATAATAGTGAGGAGGTTCACTCGAAACGCTTTAAAGGAGTTTTGTTTTTGAAATGATCGAGTAGTGTACGTAGTTTCTAGTAGTTTAAAAGTTAGATGAGAAATTTGAGAGCATATCATGAGTAAGCCCACGACGTAGACACAGACGTGTTGTGCCTTACTTTAGTTGTTCTTGGTGTAGAGAGCGCTTGTCGATGGCAATGCTGGCAACTAGTCGTAGAACTCGGACCAAAGACAAATAGCTTGGGAAATGGAGACAATATTTTTTGTAAAGATTTATCGTTACTTTTGAACTTTGTCGGCGCAGACTGCGAGTCACGCCTTTCTGTTCGTTGGCACACGAGAGTAGTGTATCGTGTAGACTATGTGCGAAGGAGGGTCGGTACAGGCTAGCGCCCATCAGGCGTAGTACAAAGTAAATTAAGTATTTTGTAATGGACACTGTGATGTCTTTTGACACGTCTTCCTTAAAAACGATAGACTGATGTTAGTCACCCGTTGTGTATCGTTCTATATCCCGTCTCGCTGGGATGCACTAGATTTGGTTTACGTAGGTTTGCCATAGACAATGTGAGGGCGCTTGTTCGGACCTCGACCTGTCACATTTGACGTTTACACTTTTTTAATAACCAAAGTGTCAAAGGCGTGGTCTGAAAAAGGGCTATTTCAAATCATTAAAAGTAAACGAATGTTTTTTTTTATTGAAGGTAGATAATGAAGTGGTCAGTAGCAGTCCCGCACGAGAGTGCCGCTGAGTGCCTCGTGGTGGCACTTCCCTTAGACCGCGCGTCAGTTAACATTGTCTGCGAATTTATTCTTACCACGTTTGTTTGTTGCTTCATCGTTCTGTTTATTATATTTTAAATTAATATTATCACAAGAAGTGGTAAAAATGAATACGTTCATCTCTGACTGTGCTGGGTTATCATTTACTCTCATTTTACGTCGACGACGGTTGTAGTCAGTTTAGAGCAGTGGAAAGGATGTTGGTTTTGTTTGAGTTTGAATCAGTTATAGATTAGAGTTTTTACGTTTGCCAGTCGTAAAGGCGGGGCGGGGCTCGCGCCGCGGGCCGCGGGCCGCGCGCCGCCTCCCCGCGTTTAGTTCTCCTGTAAATATCTAGTTAAGCAATGGTCATTAAAACGTGTGTAATTTATTACCTTGGTATCGGGGTGTCTTTAGATTAGGTATTTGCTATCTCTCTCTTGTTTGGATATTTGAAGTTTGAATAAATAGTTCTTTTCTATGGATTCCGAGTAGTTTTGGCCGTTTGTAAAGTGTGGGCGTGGGCGAAGCGCCCGCCGCGGCCGCGGCCCCCGCAGCCTCCGCGCGCCTCGTTGTTCTCGTCGACTGTGCAATGACGGGGACGCTTCACTCACAGCCCAAGTGTTTTTTAGATATCAAATTATAATAAAAAAAGTGCCCCACGAATTTGTAATATTGTAAGGCCGTAACCGAAAATTCATATTTACATCTAGAAGTAGCTGGACGTGGTTTGTAATTCATCCTTTTATCGGGAATGTATAGATTTTTTACTGTAATTGAACTATATCATTATTACGTATGGCAACACGGTTGTTCTGGCGAACGGTGTTGCTATATTACGAGAGGGAAATGTCATTATTTTCGTTTGCGATTGGACCTTACCTGATTTATAGGGAATATAGTAAATTCTAACATATCTGAGCTGGATGATTACGAAACTAATCGAATGCAGCCGACTTTAAGGTTACTTTGATGAGGTGTCAATAGACCAGATGACTGCCATCCGCGACCAACGAGAGTGTGTACTGTGTGACTGTGTGAACGAGAATAATGACAGGTCCTTGGAGTATTCAAACAAGGTTCTATTTATCTAGTCGAGCGTAGATTTTAAATATGAAGATATATGTATTGAGAGTTTTAAATTAGCTTTGGATATTATCTACATGGTAACACCGGCGGCGGCGCCCCGCGGGCCGCGCCGCCGCCGCGCAGCCGCCGCGCTGCGGTTTCAAACAGTTTGAAAATAAACGGTTATTTAACGAATAAATGGTTTACAATTCGATATTGTGTTTTATTGACTCGTCTCACCACGAGTCCTGCTGATACGTGATAAATATTATTGTATCTCAATTTATTGAATCTCTAACGAACACGGAAAGGAATTAAACACCATCATTTGTAAGTATGTGTACCAAAATATGGACCCATTAAAGGCAGCTAAAAGGCAAAGCGATCACCTGATTTAAGGTCAACCTTGTTTATAACCTGTGGTTATAATAGAGCATTAGTGCCCTCTGACAATGTCAAAAACTGCCAAGATACTTACTGGGCCAGGTTGCACCACTCTGATGATGGTCTGATGTCGCGACGCGCAGCAGCTTGACTGTCTACTGTTTAGTCTCAATAAAATACCTATTACTAGACTTATTTCATGTCAAACGACTGGTGATTAACTATTTAAATTGATATACTGTTTAAAAACAAATAATAAATAACAAGAATGAACTTCGTAAAGAGGACGAATAACAGACAAGCGGCTGCAACATGCGATCTTTCTCTTGAATTCATTTTCTTCTACGTTATGGCTTTGACGGGAGAAGATATAAAAACTGCAACACATAAGGACAAGTAAGTAAAAGATGAGAGTGGTGTGCGCCGAGCAGGCGGAACACGAGACGAACTAAAATAGCAACACAGCGTCGGTCTACAACAGTCTATCTCAAAGTGGGTAACAACGCTTCCTCGGCGGCCTTCGAAACCTAGAAGGGTACGTAAAGAGCCCATAAAAATGGAGGGCGTTGATGTAGGCTAAGAGGGCGATGTATAATTTATAATTTCATTTACTTTGTACAATATTTTAATCTTCTCCAACATTAAAACCAGCTACACAATAACGTTCACGTACGTAAACATCGATTGTTATTTCTATCTATTATAAATATTATATATTACAAATATTACAAATGCTAGCTATCAGAGAGTGGACAAATATTGCCGGCGTGGAAAGTCTGTTTCGCTTGGCACAGGATCGGGAAAAGTTCGCTGAGCTGACGGCCAACCTCCATTAGTGGGGAGGCACCAGGAGAGAGAGAGAGCTCAGGCGGCGGTTTTCATTTGAACCATTTCTAAATTAGTTAAGTTTTAGGTGTATGAAGAATGGGGGGCGCTGAAAAAGATTTGATTTTCAACAGGGGGCGGTAGAAGAGGTATGTTTGGTAATCACTGGTGCACAAGAATGTTTGGCAGCCTTCGGGATTTACCTTTAAAGACGGGACAAGTGTATTGAGTTATGGAGATATAGCATTTGTAATATGAGAATATACAAAAATGAATAGTTTAAATGGGTCCGGAACATTTAAGAAACCAGCGATGGAACCGCGTGTGACGCACACCCGCCAACAGTGTCTATAACCTATGTAGATAATTAGGGACTACATAGATATTTAGAAGCTTCAACAGCCTAATAGTTAAGGTTACAAATTACCGTTAACGGTCATGGCTTCGAACCCCACTGTTTACTGTTATATGACTAAATATGAGAGATAATAAATAAAATTACGATTTTTTAAATGTGAAAATGTATTTAATAGAAATGAACAGAAAAGACAAAAATGTGACAACTCAAATTTAAAAATAAAAGAACTTTTTTTATTGACGGCCATCTCTTTTGGCGCGCCATATAGAAACTCCTTGGACAGCCACTATTCGACTAACCATATTCTAACACAAGCTTTTTTACAGGAATTTTTCCAAGAAATATTAGTAAATTAACAAAAATCTACTAGAATTTTATAGTAAAAAATAAATAAATCATATTATATATAACTAGCGCCATCTGTTAGAACAAAAATATATTACAAAAATTGTCAATTGAAAAATTTAGGAAAAAAAGCATGAAAACGCGGCGTCCGGGGAGCTGCGGTGTGCGGTGTGCGGTGTGCGGAGGAGCGCCAACTGCGGACCATGTCTGCGGAAGATATATATCCAGCAATAGACTAGGAAAGAGATAACAGCAATGAGACTACGAATTAAGGACGCGCGTCGCCTCTAGCAAAAAAGTATTATTGTTTCCGTACAAAATAAAACGAGATTACATATTAGTATAACCTTTTTACGTATTTTTCGAAAGAAATTGATTAAAAAATTAATCTATAAGGACTTTTCATTTTAAAAATTAATAACAGTTTACCATTATTACCATATGTTTGTACGAAATCCCATTACTTTTGTATTTTTACAAATTATATTCTTTACACAAAACGTCGCTAACGCGGGCACATTTGTTTTACCTGGCTGTGTGCAGCGCATCTGTCTAATGAACAAAAAAAAAACAATTATAAACACATTTCGCAAACATCTCACGTGCGAGCACGAAGCGCTTTATTTGTTCCTTGAATAAACGACGCGAGCTTTCCAGCGCCGTAATTGCTGGAAGTGTTCCCGAGACTCGCGCGCTTTCATATTTTTTAATGTCAGAGCGCGCCCCGCGCCGCCCGCCGCCGGCCGCCGCCGCGCTCGCGCTGCGCCACGACAAATATTACGTTATTGGTTTAAATATTGTTGAAAACTGTGTGAGAAAATAATGAATTATACATGATTACAGCTAACTATAGTTAAAAAGGAACTGTTGTCAATTATTGAAACAACAATAGTCGTTTTGTTTTTTTCTCGGTTACTAGCATAACATCCACACATCCACAGCGGCAGATCTGTACTTAATAATTAATGTAATATATTTTCAATTGAAAAGTATTTTGTTTTGCTTTAAAAAAATGTCATTTTTAGTACTAACATCGTGCGGTGTAATGGAGTCGCGACGCGTGGCCCACGGGTCGCCAAAACATTTCTTATTTCCGACCGCAACGCCCAAATAATGACAACGGCCGAGTTTAAATTATTCGCACGCGCGTCCGCGGAATGTGCTTTGATTTTTTAATCAAAGGCATAGATTAAAAATATTAGACGTACATTTTGGCGCGCAAAATGCTCGAGTCAAATTTATGACGTTAGACAGAAAAAAATCGTTCCTGGGAAATTTACGCGGATGTGCTTTTATTCGCAGCTTGCGAAAAATATGTTCAAAGCGTGTTACAAATTCCGACGCCAATTTCTCAGTATGCGAAATATTCAAATGTAACCATGAAAATATTACTAGTTAGATATTATATTTGGTCAATGAAATCTCGTAACACTACAGTTATTGTTTTCTTTCTACCGAACTCAACTGAACGTACTAAATCATTGTTCCAAAACATGTCTGAAATGTTTGTTTATGACACACACGAAATCACAAATTACACGCGCGAGAGCACTGGGCGGGAAAAATTGTTCAACTGTCAATGTCAGGCAGAGGTAACGGCGAGCTTACAGCCAGCGGCTTAGAAAATTGTACAGAACGACACCAAATAAAAATAACATCGTCAAACAAAGAAAACTAGGAGTAAATTTCACGATAACAAATTACTTATTTCTACAATAAACTACCAAATACTAATAAAGAAACTTTTTAGCATTGATTATTTCTGGCAATCGATACTTTCTGGCTTTATAAACCATAAACCTTTTACTGAGAAGAATAAAAAAAAGACAAACGTCAGTACGCTACGTCATTGTAATCATTTTTCCCGCCGAACGGGCAAGCGTAATGGCCTGTGAAGTGATAAGCCGTGCCTCACATTTACACAAAATTTATGAGCCAGCCTGTCTGACAGGAGCCTCTAAACCTAACACAGATTAGCCATTTCACATTGTTCGTGTGAAATAATCAATTTGCATAGACTACAAACTTACTTTAAAACTTCGTAAAGGTCAGATGTCACTAATATGACAAAAAGTGTGTCTTTTTTTTCATTTTTACACGAATAAGCCGACGCTCGACCACCGCCCATTATAATAAGCGGTGATTTTGTGGTTGAAATGTACGGGCTAGTAAGGATCTATTTAGTGTAGTTCTTACAAAGAACCAATCATGTAGCAGTGGTTTCCCCAAACTGGATATTAGTTACAAGCTTAGTTACCTCTGACTTCGTAGACACAATTAACTGCGTCCTTTTTGTTGTTGTGTCGTCTCTGCCTACCAAACATTAAAACGACTGTGGCTTCACCAACAAAACGATGGATACCCACCATTCTACCAACGTCCGATGGTAGAATTATTTCATGTAGAAATCATTAATGTTCACAAAATTCTGTGTAAATGACGGGATAGTGTTACTTTCGCCTCGAAATATTACGATATGGGATACAGTCTGTTTATTTTACAAAATATATCTTGTTTTATATTAACCAAGACATTAATAAATACATTCTAGTTAATTAGAACATTAGTCAACACGACACAATCCATCATGGCGGCTAGCTCGGACGGCCGCGGCACCTGGGAGCGCCCTCTAGCGGCTAAGCTGCGTCAGTCCAGCGTTATTAATTATTGCGTTTGAATCCAACCGTTTATCGTTTTAGATTTACTACAAAATTACTACTTACTATATTAAAGTCTCTTACGTTTAAGGAAACGTGAAGTTGTATTTAAGAAAAGATTCATTTGACTTGTGAATACTTGGGTCAGCGTGCCTTACTGTCGCCTGGTTACTAACGTATACATAACCTATATCTTCAAACTTTTATTGATAATTAAGTCATCTATAAATACCTAATCTGAAGAGTAAAGCGATGCAAAGCGTCCGCAGGCATTTGTTGGAGTAAATTCTCTCAGTGACAATACAAAATGACAACGAAAATTCATTCTCCATTAGGTCTTTGTATGAAACTGCCATTTACACTTTTATTTTACACGCTTTTAATTTAAAAAGTAAGTCATTTACTTTAATATCATACCCCAGTCTTCGTGTTAAGATTCCCAAAATGGCTCCTAGGTAATTATTTACCCGCCGCGTGAGCGGGCAGGAACCGCTGTATTCACTTTCAGCTATTTTGGCGCCAACGCGACATGACGCGCTAAATGACCTGTGAACCCGATAACGCGGGGTTACGTCACATTGCATAAGTGACAGCGATTAAATAGAAATTTTAGTTTTAACTGAACAGACGGTGCAGTGCGAACTCACGTATGTAAGCAAAACTTGGCCGACTAAATTAAGTTTGTTTTAATGGTTTATTGGACGAAGTTACAGCTATACAAACTGAATACAAGTGTGCGCGCTGCGCGATCCCGCCATCGTCGCCAGTTTTCGTAATAGCGTCCCCGCACGCGGCACAGTGTTGCCAGCATCTCCCACGCGAACAGGCTGATCTCCGTTTTGACACTGACGTAGGATGTAATCTGATGGAAGGTCATAGCTAATTACCAAGTTATCTTTTACTATTATTATGAAATTACGGGTAAAAGATGGGTAAATTTTTTATATGAAGTAACTTGGCCGTCGGTAATATGATGGGTTCAACTGATCGTTCTCCCCTTCCGAGATCGGACTCATCTTCTCGTGCTGCGACCGAATCGACATCTTCAAAAGGCCCAGAAGAAAGACAAGACCGGCGTCAGGCGTTCCAGCGCTCGCAAACTAGGAAATGCTGCGGCGTCTCGGAGGACAAAAGTGAACTGGCCGGTTTTAAAGACGAAATGCGAAAGATGATGTCAAATATGATCAAGGCACAATGTACGCGGCTGGACAAAATGGACACCTTACGACGGTAAAATCCCAAGTCGAAGCACACATGAAAGATTTAAAATCGCAATTCGATCAGTCCAACCAAGAACTTGGCAAAAGTCTAGATTTCCTATCGGAGCAATTAAAAATTTCTCCAGACAGGTTTTCTATATTGGCTACGGAGCGAGGCTTTCTGGAAAAACGGACAACGCTCCTTGACGAGAGGCTAGATAGTTTGGAACGTTTTTCGCTAAAAACTGCCGTCGAAATAAGAAATGTCCAACATAAACCGGTAGAATCTAAAACCAATCTCTTGCAGATCTTCGAGCGCCTAACTAAAACCCTGGAAATCCAATTTGAGAAGAGTGATCTAACGGACGTGTACCGGCTGCCAGCTAAGAAAGACTCCTCCACGTCCACAGTTGTTGTGGAATTCACGAATACCTCGTCTAAAATGAGCTTGCTAGCGGCAGTTGCAAACTACAGAAAAAACAGAACCAGTCAGCTAAACTCCAAACAACTTGGTTTCGAGAAGGAATTCGTTCCAGTGTACATATCAGAAAGATTAACTGCAAAATCCAGAGAACTAGCAAAGACTGAAAAATACGCTCACTGCTGGATCAAGAATGGTAAAATATTATTACGGAAAACAGAAGGTGCACCATACATTGTCATTAAAAA